>CAJQZJ010032904.1:7645761-7657389 GCA_907164525.1 Lophiomys imhausi
ACACACACACACATACACACACACATACACGCATACACACATGCACACATATATACACACACAAAATTTTGATTTGGATTTGTCTTTTTATGTGTATAAGTGTTTTATACACATGTATGTATGCATAGTGCATGTGCCTGGTGCCCTCAGAAGCCAGAAGGTGTCAGAGCTCCTGGAACTGGAGTTATGAATGGCTTTGAGTCTTCATGTAGGTGCTGGGAATTGAACTGGATCCTCTGAAAGAGCAGCAAGTGATCTTAACCACTGAGCCATCTCTTTAGCCTCTGTATTTGAAAAAAAGGTAAAAAATTAGATTAAAAATCAAGCATTTACTGATAATAAATCATAAATTTATTTAAAATAGTTCTTATCACTTATAAGCAAATAATCTTACCATTGCTTAAAGATATGCTTGTGTCTTCTTACACAGAAAATTACTTCTCAGCTGGATAGCTGATACTAAGTTATACAAAGCAGCTTCAGCATTTTTCAGAGTTGGTCAGTATTTTGATTTTATAATCATCAGTGTTGAGAATGCCAAGCCACACAAGCAGGTAATAAAACACAGCAGAAGAATGTTTTGGGCCAGTTCAGAGACTGCTGGAAATTCTGTCCTAATCCCAAGCCAGAATTCATTGAATTTTTTTTAATGAAACTCAAGTCAGTAACTCAAACGGCAAATTTTACAATCAAACTTTCTATCACAGCATAAACTAAAGCTGTACTGATTAGCTATATTCGTGCTGAGGCAGGAAGAAAAGATCTGAAGCTTTGTTCTTTGTAATTAAACCACTCTGTTTCTACAAGAGAAGAAAGCTTTGTCTTTACAGTACGAACACTACAATTCAGAACACAGGGCAGTCTGGGACCTGAGCAGAGGTGCTTGGGCATCTGTCAGAGGCGTTGTGTGGTGTGAACACATGTGCAGAACAGAGTGAACAAGAGGCTCAGAATCAAGTTTGCAGTGAGGCTGCCATATAGGAAACACCACAGACTCATCATCTACTTGACTGGAGTTCATTCTGGCCTTTGTGTGCTTAGACATCTTTTACCATTGTTAACTTTACTGTGACTGCACATTGGGTTACCTGACTCTAAATGGGACATCCAGTCCTGGTTGTTGAAGTGGGATCTAGATGACAGTGAGTCTATCTGTAGCCATTGTAGCTGGACTAGATTACTTTTCTAATCTAAAAAGAGGGTGGAAAGTCTCAGTAAATCCAGACCCTACCCATGCTCTTGAAACTGCTACTGGATATAAATCCCCAGCTATCTGAATGCTCCTCAGCTGCTGAGGACCCAGGGACCAGCACGATGTGTGCCCATTGCAAGGACCCCATTGCCTTGCCCTGCTGCCCCATCATGGGTCTCCCTGAGCCTCTAATGGGTGCCCCAACTACCCTGTCTAGTGCAATCAGCTGCCTCACTGGCCCTGTCCCCTGCAGGCTGCTGGGAAGACCAGTGCCCTAGTGAGGCTGGGGTAGGCAGGGTCCCCCAGCTGAGCTGCTTCTCCATACCTTCTGGTTGCTGATTGTTTCTCCTGATTAATCCCCAGTTAGTACTGGGAAGCCAAGTTTAGGTTGGATCCTGCCAGCTCTCCAAAGCCAGTTCCCAACTACTTTTAGCTTGATTAATTCTCAGACCTTCCCACTGCCATGATGGCTGCCACTTGTGGGTGTTTGTGTGTGTGTGTTGGCGGGGGGGGAGTATCTTTCAGGCGCCCACACATTAATGCTGTCCTGGCATGTGACACCAGCATTGGTTTACTTTTCCACATGTGGGCACTGATGTTGGATGAGGCATGCCCAGCTGGTGGGGGATGGGAGAAGATGAAAGCTGCCTCTCAGATATGAGACTGTCAGTAAGGACACAGCCTCCATTCTCTCCTCTGCTCACCCCAACTCACAGCCTTGCCACTGCAGAACTGGGGTCACGTGGGCACAACAAGGCCACAAATATACTCCAGGCCTTGCCTTCTCAGTTGGAAATCCAGATTCTATGGCATTTGAGCAATTTCTAAGCCGGACCAGCAAAATCCTGGTCATGTTAGGAAAGTGCAAAGCCATTTGTGTTTGAATAACTCAGTAAGCAAGCAGTATGACTCTAGAGACTCAGCTGCCCTGGAATGCATTCCAAAACAGAAATCAGCTGACAGAGGCAGGGTCAGCTAGGAAAACAAGGTCCAGTTAGGTGGCCCAGAGGTCCCACTGACTTCACCAGCTGGGTAGCACAGGCCCACAGAGTCATTGCCCCTTGGTGGCTGTGTCATTAGAAACCACACAGATGGCAGGGGTTAACAGGACTTGTTAACAGCAGTCCTTAGGGCTCCTGTTGTTATTTTTAAGAAGAAATTTACTGATTTATCTCTCTTTAAACCTGTACAGTAATAATTAGCCAGGCCCTAGTGAGAGGCAAGCTATCCTTGACCTTGGCTGCTCCACAGGGAAGTGACCCATGGAGCCTGTGCAATCCTTTAACCCTGACCAGCAGGGCACTGACATGGGGAGAATTTGACAAAGAAGGGTTACCAAGCACATTAGTTCAGTTCACAATTTTCCAAACTTCAGGTGACCTTGAGGTCAAGAGCAAAGAACTCTCAGGTGAGGATCAGCAAATCAGGGCCCACTCTTATTTTTGTAAATAAAATTTTACTGCCGCACTGCCAGGCCTGTTTATCTACACATCATCTGGGGAGTTTGCTTGTAACAAGTAGTTGTAGATTCAAATTTTTAAAATATTCATTCGTGAACTCTAAAACACTCACTCCCGGGCCCTTTACAGATGGAGGTCAATGGCCTTTGCCCTACTTCATAAAGGCCAACTTTAAATTGCTTAGCCCCCAGTTTTTGACCTTTGGACATGGATGGGTGTGGCTCTGTGACTTGGCTGGATTTATAAACTGTGCAGGGAGCAGTGTGTGTCACTTCCAGACAGAACTCTGTTCCCTGATGTGTGCTATAGTTTATCTCTCAAGCACCACCAAAGGCTTGTGTGTCAAGCCTTGGCCACCAGCTTGGCAATACTGGGAGCTGTGAGGGCATGAGTCCTTAGGTCACTGAGAGTGTACCCTCAAAGGCCACTGTTAACCCTGGTCTCTCCTCCTCCATTGCCAGACAGAGGGTGGGTGGGCTTCTCCTGACACATGCTCCCACTGTGTGCACTGCCTGGCTAACAGCCCCGAAGCAACTGTCCTAAATCCCCCAAAAGTGTGAGACAAAATAAACCTTTCTCTTTGTAAATTGATTAGCTCAGGGATTTTGTTATAGCAATGGAAAGCTAACTGACCCAGCACATTCCTTGGATAGTAGAACCACCAGATGGTCAGCTTAGTTTATAGTGACTAGAGATCCCTTCAGATCACAAAGCACACTGAGCATGAATCAAGCATGTTTAAAGCCTGGGCATTTGATCACTGTTACTTTATGAAAACATAGATTTTGCTAAGTAATTGGCTTATTCATAATTTTTTGTTAGAGTTCAGAATACAGTATGCAAGATGTTTAGAATAGTGGCTGACATATACAATAAATGCTAGTCAAAATGATTCATGTCAACCATTATCAAGAAAATGTGCATTGTTTTTCATATATTATCTCATTTTCAACTGGAAGGTAGTGACTTTTTTTTTTCCATTTATTCAGTAAAAAAATCTATGATGCCTGTTTTCTGTGATCAAATGGTAGACTCCAGGACACAGTTGTAAGTAGCAAGCACTTTCTGTCCATAGAGGGGATACGCGTTTACTCATCACTTGGGAGCAAAAGCGATATTTAAAGAGCAGCCCAGAGCTGGGTGGTAGAAGCTGGACAGGGGCTTACCAGTGAAGAAGGGAAAGAGAGACACTGTAAGGCAGAGGATCTGGCATGTAGAATGACCCAGAAGCCAGAAATGCTATGCTCTTTGGGAGAAACCCTGAATAGACTGACATGACAGAGAAAAGCATCCTGACCCCTCCAAGGCCCCAGGACATGTGGGAAGGTGAGGTGACTGTCAGCTGGAAGCAGAGGGTTGCTACGAAAAGCTGTCTGTTAGATACAACATGGTTGCTGCAATTATGAATTCACAACGGCTCTGGCCCTGCACAAGACCTGCCAACACACCCACTTGCATGCACGTGTGCAACACGCACACACACATAGCCCTGGACAATGGGACAACTGGCCATGGCCTGAAAGCTCTAAAACCATGAGCTGAAATGAAACTTTTACCTGATTATCTGAACCATCATCCAGTAAAGTAGTGAAAGGCTGGCTCTTGAGGGTCACTTCTAACCACGAGCTGGAGAAGTGAAGCTCTGGATAAAGCTTTCTCCTGGTTGGCTGTGACCCAGCTAACTGAGTCCCTGAAGTTAGTCCCTGTCAACCCTGTCATCCAGAAAGTAAGCTCACAGTGTGACACAGGACGGGCACCTGGTCACTGTCCGGCCCACATCAACTGAACCTTGAGGCAAAATGAAATCAGGGTGAGCTCATCTATGGGGTATGCGTCTTTCAGAAGAAATGGTCACAGGTTTATCCGTTCTTAGTCCTGAATTTCAGAAATCTCTCTGTGTGTTGATGTGTGCATATGCGTGTGTGCTGCATTGTGAATTCGATGCTTTGCCACAACACCCTGTTAAGGTCAGAGGATAACCTGAAGTCAGTCTTCACGTTCAACCTTATTAGATAAGAGTCTCCTGGGAGAAGCTGCTGTTTATTTCCTCTGTGCTTCTCTCCTCCCTTTTTCATTCTCCTCAGAGTTACTCAATGGCAAAAGTCCTGTACTTTCTTCTACTGTGTGTGTGTGTATGAGTACATGCATGCATATGTAGGTGTGCGAGTGTCTGTGTGTATGTGTCTCTGTTTGTGTGTGTTATTTTTCACATGGGGAATGGTGAACTATCTGGCTGGTCGATTGGGAAGGTTATTATTTCCAACAGTACACTGGCAGTTCACACTGCTGAGCACCAGCCAAAGCCAGGCAGTGGGCTAAGCTCCTTTTGGGTGTTGATTTGCACTATGTTGGCAGTCATCCTGAGCAACATTGCTTTTTAAAAATCATGTTAAAGGTAAGATATGACCCCTACCCATTTGACTCCCACCCTGTGCTTTCTAGTTCTTTCCAACTACCCTGAGTGACAGAGACCTTGTTAATAGACACCTGCTGCTTCAGGTCTGGGCTGAAGCCAAAGATTTAACATTTCTAAAACTAAACAAAACAACAAAACCTCCCATGCTTTAAGTCATGTTGAACTAAATTATACTATGGCTGGCTACTGTAATATATTCAGTACAATTCTTTCCTGGAAGAATTTGTGGGAACAGAATCATGGATTTGTGGCTTCAAGTCCTCCTGGGTCTGAACCTTAGCAGTTAGCTCATTATCATGGCTGCGGCAAACTTCTACTCTCAGAAACTCAGTTTCCTCGTCTTCAGGATGAGGATAATGATGCCACAAACAAAAGGCTGCAAAGGCACAGACATGAGAACACCCTGGGAAAGGGATCTCCACATGCACCAAAAGCTAGCATAGCACAGAGAGGTGGCCAGAAACAGCTTCAAGCACTGACAGAGTCCCATGTTACTGTCATTCCGCTTTTAATTAATTTCCTTGACTTTCTAAAAACCTTTCTGTAAGGAGAAAAGTGTTTTTTTTTGGGGGGGGGAGGTGGAGGGAAGACACCACAATTTGTCTTGCCCTATTAGAGATCCTTATTATCTCAGAGTTGGAACCTCATAGAAGTCTCCTCTAAGTATTTTATACTCACAGTGATTCTCCCAAGCCCCTCCCATCTGTGGCAAAGAGATGATGATCTAGGAGGGAAGCTTAGGTCACTCCAGAAGGACATTTCAAGCAGACAGGAATGTTGAGCAGAGCCAGTGCCAGCCACTGACTCCTCAGTGATGGTCCAGCACTCAGAGTAACAGACGGCTGCAGTAGAGATTACTCCCTGGCCAAGTCGAGGTATGCCCCATCAGCTCCCTTGCTTTGCTCTCTGCAACACACTAAGCCCGTGAACTATGAACTGTTTCCTCCTCTTCCCAGTAGGCAGTAAATACTGCCTTACCTGGTCTAAGCTGCCCTGAAACTTGGTTTTGACCAAAATATGTGTGACAGCCTTAAAAAGATGGACAGCCTCTGCTTTCTCCCTCTTGAAAGGCAGCTTTTGGGAAGGACCTTGAAGGCGGGAGGCCATTTTGGTCACTGTAGCTCCAGTCAGTTCCAGAAAAAGGCATCCACATGAGTACTCTCAGCCCCACCATAAGGAGTAGGACCATCCTCCTCTGGCCCAGTCAGCCTGCCTATCATAGATAAGTCAGATACACACAGAGGTTGTCAGTTTAGGGCTCTAAGGCCCAAAATATAGAATGGCTTGTTACCCAGCAAATGAGAACCAGACCACAGACACTTCCATTGTACACCCACCCACAAGTGTTCCCTGTATCAGCCAGTGGCTCCCAGCAGGTTTCCTAGCAGCACAACCATCACAGGGAAGCTTGACAGAACGTAAACTCCCACCCCACCACAGCTCAGTGGAAGCAGACCTTCCAGGGTCAGGCCAGCAGTAGGTCTGCACAAGCTTGGGAGAGTCTAACAAAGAACTCAAGTCTGACCAACAAGTTGGGGCAACGGTTGTCTTTACTACTTCAAATGTTGACCACCCTTCCTTTGAAGACACACATTGCTTGGGCCTACCCTATCCTTGCTGGATCAGATCAGGCCCTGGCATCTGGGATATCAAGAGCATCCCATGCTAACTTTGCCAAACAGCTGTGTAGCAGCGAAGAATTGAAGATGGTCTTTATAGTGTTTGGGCCTGCTTGGAAAGTGCTTACGTCACAGAAAAAGGGTTCACCTGGGGTTCTGGTCAGAGTGCAGGTTCTCATTGTGGGAATCTGGGGTAAGTCTGGCATTCGTCACCTGTGGTAACCCCAGGGGACTGGCTCCAGGAGACCCATGGATCTGCAGATCTGCGGATGCTCCATTCTGCTTTGGAGAAGTTTGGTGTGGGCATATAGCATGCACATCCCTGTGTCCTCCTTCTCATCTCTAGATTACCTACAGCACCCAAGATGGCACAAAATGTCATAAAATGGCTGTTGTACCATAGTGTCTAGAAAATGACAAGAAGGCAAAGTCTGCACATGCTCAGTATGAACACGTTTTTTTTTTTTTTTCTGAATAATTTCAACCTGTAGTTGGCTGAGTCAGCAAAGCTGGAAATCCGGAGGGTTGACTGTGAACTCACTCCCAGGTGATGCTCATCTTGCAAACCTCAGTTGGAGCAACAAAGCTCTAGGAGCCACAATCTTCTCTGGAATGTCTTAAAAAGCGGTTGTAAATGACACATCCTCACTATAAATGCTTCAACCAGGGACAGCTACATAAAGTTCTGCTGAGGTGGCCTTGGTGTCCCTTTTAAGTCTTCAAGGGAGACTCCCTACAGCAGATGTCATTTGAGCTTTTCCCTAAAAGATGGAAGGAATATTTGTTCAATAGATACAATGATGTTCTAAAGCAAAGAAATAGGCTTTTGTTAAGAAACCTACCAAAAGCCACTCTGGGGGCCTGGGGTCTAGCTGGGGTGGAATAAAGAAAGGGGGAGAGTCAGAAATGGTCTGTGGCCAGAGTGGGAATAGGCTTAAACATCAGACTAAAAACATCCAGGTTTCCTCCACGGGTCATAAGAGACATGGAAACTTCTTTAGTGGGGACAGGGCTGTGCGGCTACAGCCTGGGTCCCACATGAGCACATGGGTGCCACCATTGCCCTCCTTCTCGTGACAAGATTTATATCACAAGGCAGAGGGATGCCAGAATGACGTGGGGGACTGGAACTAAACATGATAGGCCCATATGTTGAAAGGGACCACTCCTCTTCCTTGTAGGAGGATGTCCTTTGGTCCTTTTGAGGAATTGTCCCAAGGGGGAGGAGTGACAAGATTTCTACTTATAGAGAGCACAGCTCAGCTCACGTGTCCTCATGCTACACTGAATACAAAAATGTGTGTGATGGAATTAAAAGCTCTACTGCCAGGCTACCCGTGGGCAGTCGTGGGCAGCCTGGGTTACTATGGAAAATTCCTGATTAAAGCCAGCAGAAGAATTTCCTAGCTCGTGACTGTTATTAATAGGAGCCCCAGTCTTGTGCTGACATTCAGGATTTGGTCTTTTAATATGTCACTGCACAAGCAGGTGAATAAATGCCCCCCCTCCTTTTAAAACAAAGAGAATACACCCACCTTTGTCAGACTGACTACCCTCCTCAATAATCCACAAGGTCCTGATCAATTAGCATGAGAACAAAACAACAACCATAAAACAGGACCATAAAAAAATTACTTGAGTTATGTTGGGGGGGGGGCATTATCTCACTAAATCAATTAAACTCTATTATATGTCCCTGTGTCCTTCCTAACATTTTCCGGTTCACTCTGCTTGAATGCTTGCAGGAGATTTAGTGCCAAACTCTCAAAGGACTAACTCAAAACAAAAGCAGGCTTCCAGAGAATTCCTGACCGACCAGCAAGCTAAGAGCAAGTGACTTTGGGTTGGTCAGCACGCTTCACTTGCGATCATGCCCTGCCTCCCAGGAGAAGACAAAAACAGAATTCCAACTCAGGGCGAACTAACAAGTGGCATTGTCCTCTCTATGACTTCTATGTTTTTTTCCCCACAAAATCACACTGTGTATAGATAAAGGCACTGACAGTGGCCTCTGGTTTTCTAGGCCTCTTCTGCTCCATCTCATGACAATTGTGTCTTTCCGGCTCACACTAGCTATTCCAGGAAGCCCCTGGCAGCTTTCTGAGACATCTTTACAGGCACATGGTCTATTTTTGGTCTGGTAGGGACTAGACAATGATTAATGGATGGGAACTTTGGTTTTCTGACAAGAGAAGCTTCAGTTTAGGCTGCAGAGGCCTTTGGGTATTGATCAGGCTCTCGTCAAAGTCAAAGTGGGAAACAGAGTTGTGTGTGTGTGCACCCACGTGGGCAGAACTCACATGCATGCCTTGTGTATGAGCATGAATACCACAGCCTTATATTCTTTCCAAGTAATGTTTCTGTCCCTTTGGAATTTCAAGGAAGCATTCCACTTTGCAGCTCTTTAACATTGATGAGGCTGTCCTTTACATTTCAAAGAACTGTGGAGCACAAATAAAAACATACAATCCAACTCATTTCCATTTAAAGCACCTTACTGGAGCACTTGCCACATGTGAGATAGTGATGTCTTACCACACTTTGGGTGAGCAAGATGAAACCGATAGAGGTACCTCTGACTTCAAGGAAATTAGACTGTCCTAATTTAAGAGGGGAATCGGTGTGATGAATGGCAGCCTGCTCACAGTGATAAGCCCTGACATTTCCATTACTAGCTACAATATGCAAAGTGCATCCGGATGTGCCTGTGTGTACATGGTTTGAAGGCTATTCTTATCTCCTGGCAGTGGAGGCTGGTGGTCTCAGATTGCTTTCCCACTGGTTCATCCAACTCAGTGGAGAGAAAGGCAATCAATCAGCTGGAGTCACAGGATATTGCAAAGGAGGAGTGAGCTGGGAGACTGATCAAGAAAGTCTGGGCTTTTGTAGTAACTTAGTTCGGGATGAATAGGAAACAAAATGCCCATTTCTCAAAACCCCTGGGAGTAATCTCCAAGGTTTCTGACTCCAGTGCCCTTATTGTCAACATACAATGTGTGTCACATCCCTTCCCCTCTTGTCTGATCCTTTCTTTATCCCTCTCAGGTCTCTGAGGTGGTTGAAGAATAGATAGCTGGAGTCTCATAGTTAAAGTTTGAGTTGTTTAGGAATCAAGAGGGTGTTCTGGATCTAAGAAGATGTTTTTAAAATTGTGATGCAAATTAGTATGAAAGCTGAGTTAGATATAGAACTTTAAACTCATGGAGATGGTTAGATAGTAGAATGTTAAAGTCAGGTGTCAAATACATATGGACTGGACATTGGGAATGTATGCTAAGCCATATAACTCTCATAATTGTGGCCTATTTATTTCTGTTGTTTTGTATTGTATTTATTGTTATAAGAGAAAGAGCCATTTGTTGGACTGAAAGGGGGAGCTGTTGGTGGGGGGGAAGATACACCTTAAACTTAAAAAAAAGGGGGGGAAGAGGAAGGGGGCTTGAGGGGGAAGAGGGTGAGAGGGTGGGAGGGTGGGATTGGAGGGGGGAGGGAGGGGATTGTGATTGAGATGTAACTTGAAGAAATAAAAAATAAATTATAAAACAAAACAAACAAACAGACAAAAAAACCTATGTGCAAGGGTGGCAGGCCACGCCGCAGTTGTGCTATGGTGTTCTCTGCCTTTAACCCCTGCCTAGTGCCCCTGCTCAAAGTGTCCTGTCCCAGGGATCTGTGAGAGTAGTTTCTTTGCTCTTTGAAAAACAGTTGACTTGTCTTTGTGTGGAGGAGGGTTCTAACAGGGAAGGGAGACTACCAGGAAGAACAGCAACCCCAGTTGGGTTACTTCCTGTTTTGAAATCCAAGGACTTGTTTGCAATCAAGGATGGGTGTACAGGTTGGCAAGACAGTTCCTAGTGTGCCCCAAGGACTGTCTGTGGTATGCAGTAAGCATGCTTGGCAGGGGACTCTTGAACCTGTTTCTCAAATAACAGTATGCCTCCTTCTGTGGGGTCAAATTGTCCTAAATGCATGACAACGTATGGCAGCATGTGATCTAACCCCATGTAGGAAACGGGGCATGCTGATAGACGCTGCTCAACCTATGATCTTCCTTCCTCATCCCATGGAGAAGGAACTGTTGGAGCAGCTGAGAATTTTCTACTTCCTGCAGCTCATCCAAAGCAGAATTTGGGATTCTGGAACCTGACACCACAAGCACCACCATCTCTTAAGGTACTATCATCATCTCCTTCTTGGATGTCTACAATGTACTCTGAATCTCTACCTTCCCCATACACACCCTGGCCTTTCTGCAATGTCTAGTACCTCCTGCAGTCAGTTGAGAATGCAACTCTGCGACCCAGGCCTGGCTGGCCGGAATATGACATCACCTGACCAGTGTGACTGGTTCAGGGATGGGCTGTAAGCTAAGCTAGGGGATAATTATAACTTCATCCATTAAGCACTTACTGTGTTCCAGGCATGTAACATCCAGCATTGTGGATGACTCTCCCAGTGGCCTTGTGGGGTCAGCACTCTTACTGCTGGAGGGGCTAAATAACCTGTTGAAGGAACCTGATAAGGTCACTGTCTGAACCTGACTCCAGGATTCCAAGTTGAAACTTAAGTGTGAGAGTAGACATAAAATGTTCTGTGGGTGTTTTCTCTCCCAGGAGATTTTCAGTTTTAAGTATGTGTCTTCCAGTGAGGCTGGCATTATGGTACAACAGAGGCCAACCAGGGAAAGGAAGAAACTGCAAGGCAGATGGCCGTCTACAACTTGGGGAGGTTCTCCTCTCCTGCCCTCCCCAGCAACACCAGGGCAGCATGCATGTCCCTCTATACTCTCACGCTCTCTATCGTTCTCTCTCTTTCTCTCTCTCCTCCACAGATGATCACCATGTTACACATCTTGATCCACTGATCAGTTTTCCCAACTGAAACTAATGTGGTCTGTGTGTGTGTGTGTGTGTGTGTGTGTGTGTGTGTGTGTGTGTGTGT
>CAJQZJ010032904.1:7657399-7668184 GCA_907164525.1 Lophiomys imhausi
GTGTGTGTGTGTGTGTGTGTGTGTGTGTGTGTGTGTGTGTGTGTGTGCGCGCATTCATCATAGTGTGAAATCTTTGAGATTCGTTCCTTTTGGTTCAGGGTGAATCACAAAGGATCTCATCATTACTCATGTATATAAAGGGCTGAGCAGAGCGAGGGAGAGCCTGTTGTACCTGGGATCTGGGTCAGTGTAAGCACTGCATGACTCTACACGGCTCAGAACTGGTTAAACCCAACCT
Organism: Lophiomys imhausi; assembly: GCA_907164525.1. Taxonomy (NCBI): domain Eukaryota; kingdom Metazoa; phylum Chordata; class Mammalia; order Rodentia; family Muridae; genus Lophiomys; species Lophiomys imhausi. The sequence continues at coordinate 7,657,638 of CAJQZJ010032904.1, forward strand.
AATGGGACTGTTGGGCTCAGGGAATGATGCCCTGCAGGGAGCCTCAGAGCCACGCTGCTCTTTGGCTTTGTTTCCCTCTTTGGCCCTTCACTCTGTCCTGCTGGAAAGCTTATGAACCAGAACTTCTTCCACAAGGTCAGAGTCCCTTCCCCCCCAAAGTCAGTCAGAAAGTCTAAAAATACTTTTCTAACTTTCCCCGTCCTTTCTATGTGACAGGAGGCCACCAAACCAATCAAGACCTTCATCCCAGAGGAGTCCTGCCCTCTACCAGAGGAAGAAATGCTACAGCGAAGGGGCCCAGAAGCCCCTGTCTGAACCGACAGGCTTGGCTGGGTTTCCCACTTAGTCTGTTAGCAATAACTCAGACCCATTCACTTTGATATCTTGCTGTCCCTACTTTATTGAGTCTAAACATAAAAATGGACAGTTCACTCTGGGGCTTGGAGTCCAGTATGAGCCCTGTGCCTGAGAAACTTGATTACATCAGTGTGTTAGCCTTTCTCTTGTTAAACTGTAATTTGTTGCAGGGGTGTCTACTGAGACTGAAGGGCATGAAGTGCCTCCCCACTCCTCCTCTGCCAGGTCTCAGGTTTGTGGGGCTGCACTCTTAGGTCATGTGCTCATGAATTGTAGCTCCTTTTGTCCACTTTTCTGAGATGAGCTGATGTTAACACTCAGGACTATTGATTAATTTATCCTTCTAAATATGAACACACACTGTTGCTACATCCACAGTACTGCCTGCCTTCCTCCACACACTCCCTTTGTAAGTGGAGCAGTATTATTCTAATAAAATGACTTCCACTCAACTGATTCTGGTCTCTCTAAAAACTTGAACATACACATGGCATGGTGTTTTATATGACATCATAAAAGCCCACAAAAAGGTACCTAGAAATGGTCAGAATCACAAAGAGGGAAGGCAGAAGTGTGACTGAAGGCTTTGGTGAGGTGGGGAGGGAGTTACATTTCAGGACATACAGTTTCAGTGTGTTTCATGATGAGTCATGAGGATAGATGGTGTTGATATTTCTGCAATGTTATGAATGTATTTAATGTCACTTGAAATACATATTGGACAGTACTGACCTTGAATTTTCAAATTACTTAAATCTATTTGGATTTTAGCAAATGAAAAAATAAAAAAAAACCCGCTACAGTGTAGAAAAGAGTCTCCATGCCAGCCTATAATAAGGGATCCTAGAAAATCTCCTAACAATTAAGAAACATACACAGTTTAAAACATTGAGAAAGATCATTATTTCAAAAAATAAAAGGTCTTCATGCTGGGTATACTGACTCACTCCTGTCATCCCAGGACCTGGGAGGTTGAGGCTGGAGGATTCAAGCTGGAGCTACATAGAAAGAACCTGTCAAAACCCAGATGATTTAAGTTTGGACTTGTGCTATGGCCCATGAGGAACTGGACAGAAACACTAGACCTTGTCTCTTTCCTCCCTGTTTTTCAGTGTTAAATTGTTAATGATGAGGTTCTTAGCTTTTTCTGCTTTGATAACAAAATTTATAAAGCCTTTCAATATATTTCTGTATTTAAGTACACTCAGTGTCCAAAACTGGGCCTTCTTCTTGCAGTTTAGAATTCTCTCTCTCTCTCTCTCTCTCTCTCTCTCTCTCTCTCTCTCTCTCTTTCTGGTCTTTCGAGACAGGGTTTCTCTGTATCCCTGGCTGTCCTGGACTCTGGACTCACTCTGTAGACTAGGTTGGCCTCAAACTCACAGAGATCCACCTGCCTCTGCTTCCCAAGTGCTAGGATTAAAGGCATGCACCACCACGCTCAGCTTGCTTTATGTCTCTAAAGAATCATTAAGATGATAATTTATATCATATTTATACAAATATTTTACTATAATAAAACATTTGAAAACTTACTCATTAGATTTTTCTGATCGTAATTTTTTTCTGATCATAAATTTTTTATCTATGCATTCTGGAGAATTTAGGTGATTATTAGGAACTCAAGTCGTTAATGTTGCCATTTTGCCTTGTAGAGAACTATGATCAAAGATCTGGCTTATTTCCATCATTTTTTTTTTTTTCAAAACAGAGTCTCATTGTGTAGCCCAGGCTGATCTCAAACTCTCACTAAGCCGCCTCAGCCTCTCTGGTCCTTCAAAATGTGTATACATGTATATTTGTTTCCTGAAAATAAATAGTATTATTTGGCATTAAATATGTGGGCTATTTTTTTATCTTCTGTTTCAATTTCTCCTGAGAAATTAGTGTTTGTTTCTTTATGTGGTATGTATAAATAATATATGTACGTATATGTTACAACATCATATTCTTTCTACATTTTGAGCACTACCACGTCTGGCTCCTAGGAGCTCAGAAACCACATGTATGGTTTTGATAAGAGCTGGACTAGCAAGATAGCTTGTTTCTGTCCTATCTACCCTCCTGTCTCAGCATATTCAACCTTTCTTTCCTTAATCTTACTTTGTCCTCTGCAAGTCTCTAGTTTATTGTAGTATGAAGGGTATATGGTTCTGAGAGCAATTTTGTATCTATTATTGTGACACATGGATATGAGCTAATTATATATTGCAAGAGTGACTGACCAAAATTTTAAAAAATATATTAAAATTTAAAAGAATTATCCTGCCTAATCTAGTACAGATGATAGCAGAGTAGAGGAGGGTCAGTGTCAGAGATAGACAGAGACAGACAGAGAGAAAGCTGCAACCACCACGCCCATGGCTCTGTCTGTCTCTGAGAGTGTGTAAGCTTATCTGCTGTCCTCTGGCAAGTCTGGATGACTCATTTCTCTCTGGTTTGTGCATCTGTCAGGCCTTCTGACCACTCCCTGGACTCCAGTGTCGGGTCTTTGACATGGTTTTCCTTTTGTTTCAAGGCAAACACCAGCACATACATGCTCGGCTGCCTTTCCCCTCCAGGATTCCCCAGAGTACACCTGGGCACTTCCTAAGTTGGTGCCGCCCCTCAGTGTGGAGAGAGTGAACTCCAGAGATGGAGAGCAAGGCAGTGGCACCGTCCAGAGCAGAAGTGAGGTCCTGTCCTTTCTCCATTTGTTCCCAACAACTGTTTCTGAGAACTAACAGGTGTCAGACATACTGGAGGTCCCAGAGACACAGCAGTGACAAGGCAAACACAGGGCTCCATGACTTCAGACTCACATTCTATAGGGACAAGATGCAAAGAGACAGGTGACCATAGAAATGGATGAGGTGACTTTAGACTGTGCCAAGAGTTGTACAGACTAAATGGGGGGGCCCAAACTGGGGAGGAAATGGATCAGGAGAGAGAAGTGGCAGGCAGGTCTCTGAAGGTCAAGTGGTCTGAAGAGTCTTGCTGATGACCCTTCATGTACAAGAGACTGTTCTGGAGGAGGGTGCCTCTTGGTTCCTTCTAGAGTAGGAAGGGGTTTGGGTAAAGGTGTGGGCAATGGGGTTGGGAAGAGAAGTGAGATTTCCTATTCTGTCACTTGACTTTGGTTCTAGAAGCTTGCTGTGGCCTCAGATATGTTTCAGATCAAAGGCCTCAACTGTAAGGTCAAGGAGCCAGCAAGCTGGCCTGTTTCTCCCCTGCCCATCCCAAGCTCAGACCCTTTCATGTAAGATCATGTTTATATCTAGCCTTATTTTTAGCTTCCAACTAGTTTTCCAGCTTTGCCAACATCCCCTTCATGAAAGAAGAAAAACATTCATCTTTGTGATGGGGCCACACTTGCCAGTGAGAGGCAGCATGGCACCAGAAGGAAGAGGGCATTGGAATCAGAGGGACTAGGTTGGAGCCTTAGTCAAGTCCTAAAACTAGACTTCATGTTCAATCAAGGACATCTCACTGGGTGGTGGTGATGCACACCTTTAATCCTAGCACTTGGAAGGCAGAGGCAGGCAGAGCTCTGAGAGTTCAAGGCTAGCCTGGTCTACAGAGTGAGTTCTAGGACAGCGCTGCTACACAGAGAAACCTTGTCTTAAAAAAACCTAAAAAACCAGCACTTGGGAGGCAGACGCAGGCGGATCTTTGTGAGTTCGAGGCCAGCCTGGTCTACAAAGCGAGTCCAGGACAGCCAGAGATATTCAGAGAAACCCTGTCTCAAAAAACAAAAAAAAAAAAAAAAAAAAAAACCTAAAAAAAAGAAAGAAAGAAAGGACAAAAGAAAGACAGACAACAAAAAAACTCCCCTTTCCCAATAATTAGGGTCCAATTAATTAAGCAACTGCATCACCTATCCTAAGATCTGACATGAGAATAGCCACAAAATTCTTCAAATGAGCAGGTGCTCCTCCTACCATTTTGCATCTTATGAGTGAAGGGCATGTTTCCTGGGGACGCCCATCGTGGAGGATTAGGTTTTACACAGTGTACCCACTCTAGCATTGCGATTTACCTAAGCCTTAAAGTCCCTTCATCAACACTAAGCCAAGGAATATCCGGCATCTCCAGCTCCATCTCAGAAGACCATCTTTTAACAAATTCATCAGCCAACCAATCAAATGCTTGGCACCATTTTTAACTGTACGAGTTTCAATACCAAACCTAGAATCTCCGCTCAATAGGCCATATCAACAAACTTAGACTGATCTAGTTTTATGTTCCTTCCACCATTATCCTACACCCTTAAAATCTATCCCCACACAAATTCTCCAGACGTATGCTTGAATGAATCAAAAATTAAAGTTTTTTAGGTATACAGAGTTTTGTGCCTTAACATGGTGACACAGATCTGGTCCATAGCCTTAGGCTGAGCCTCTGCCCACACCTTGGTTCTGGGCTGAGATGGGCCTTGTGCTTATTAGAACACCTGAACACATCCAGCCTCATGGTCCACACCCCTGTGTACCAACAGGCACTGCTTCATTCCAGCTGTAGACATACCAGATAGGCAGATGAAGTAAGTACAGACGCTTGATTCTGTGGATCTAAGCAGTAGTAAATATTTAGTATGCATTAAAATTTAAAACACAGGAGATCAGCTGGTAACCTCACATCAAGGGTCACTTTCCTCTGCTTTGTTTGACAAGAGATTAAAAAAACTTAAAAAAAATTCCTGTTTAGTCAGGCCTGGGGCACACACCTTTAATCCCAGCACTTGGGAAGCAGAGGCAGGCGGATCTCTGTGAATTCAAGGCCAGCCTGGTCTATAAAGTGAGTTCAAGACAGCCAGGGAAACACGGAGAAAACCTGTCTCAAAAAAAACCAAAACAAAACACACACAACCCCCCCCCCCAAATTCATGTTCAATATTTAATAATGAAAGACTGTGCCTAAAATTCCAATTTCTAAGTCCGTTTGAAGAAAAATAAGAGTGTGTGGCCCCCCTGAACTGGAGTCAGTGGGGGCCTCCTCCTTTTGTTTAGACGGGCTTGCTAATTTTCTCAAGCCTCACCATTCTCCACAGTCTCACAGAGACTTTATTGCCTGCTCCTCACTGGCCTGCTCCTTGGCAACAGTGGAGTCCAGTAGCATCTACTCTTACATCTGATTTTGGTCCCTTGGGTGGTGCCAGTATACTAGGAAGTGTGGAACCTTTAGGAGTAGAAGGTACTTTGGTTATTTGGGTTGGGGGGGCTGTGACCTTAAATGGGATTATGGACTCTGGCTGGCTTCCTCCTCTCGTTTTCTGCCCATGCAGTAAATAGCCAGTGTCAGGTGTCATGCCCTCCAGAGTCACAAAACAACAGGTTCATCTGATAGTGATGGATCCTGCAGAACCATGGGCCAAAGTGAACCTTTACTCTTTGTAAGTTGAGTATCCCAGGTATTTCATTATATTGGTGGAAAGCTAACTGGTACAATCTCTGAAAGTGCCCATCACCTTTGCCCCTCCTCAAAGACTCTTCTGTAGGCTTAGGAGATGTAGAACAAGATGATCTCAGGCCTACCATATTCCTGTTTCAGCCCCTCTAATACTGAGATTCCAGACATGTGTCTCTAGCTCTGGCTTTTGAGATCTTAAAAAGGCACAAGGAACTCAGGTTCCTTCCTCCGCCCTCCATCCTGGTATCTCCCCTGGATTCTAGGGATGCTTGGGTATTTGTTTATTAGGTGCCAGCATCATGTCACAGTTGGTCACAAGAGTCCCTTACACTTTTACAGCCTCCTGGTCACACATCTTAGTGGCCTCACTTCTGTTTCCATTCAGTTAATTCCTAAGGCCTAATCTTTCTTACAAAGATTATATGATATCATGATATGGCACATACCACAGTCAAAGAGAGGAGGAAAAGCAGGGGAGAGGAATGGGTGGATGGATGGAGGGAGGCAGAGAGGGAAAAGGAAGACACGTTGATACTTGTCCTTCAGTAGACCTTCAAAGTCTCTTTCTTTAGAGACCTTCTCTCCTTGCTAAAGGATCTTCTGTTTTCCTGACCCTGGCAACCTCTTAGTCTTGTACAGTGTACAGGTTGGTGCAGAACAATAGATATCATTAAAACAATTATGGAGGGAGAATTCTTTAACATATCCCTTCGAGTGCACCCACAGGCCATGTTAGCCCTATGAGAACAGTGATGGAGCCAATCATGCACCTCTCTAGGTCTCCACTACCACCATTCTCATCATCCCCGATGTCATCTGTATAAGCATTGCTCTGTTCTCAAAACAATGTTGTGTGTGGTCTTAAAAATAACTTAAAAAGGGGCTGGAGAGATGGCTCAGTGGTTAAGAGCATCGACTGTTCTTCCAAAGGACCAGGGTTCAAATCCCAGCACCCACATGGCAGTTCACGGCTGTCTGTAATTGCTGGGCATGGTGGTGCATGCCTTTAATCCCAGCACTAGGGAGGCAGAGGCAGGTGGATCTCTGCAAGTTCAAGGCCAGCCTGGTCTACAAAGTGAGTCCAGGACAGCCAGGGCTACACAGAGAAACCCTGTCTCAAAAAAACAAACAAACAAAAAAAAAAAACCCACCTTTTTTTTTTTAAAAAAAAGGAGGAGCCTGCCTCAAGTGTTTATTACAGCTCCAGATGCTTTTTTTTTTCTTACATCATGTTCAGCGAGGTCAGAATCCCCCAACAAAGCTGATTCTCAGTTTTAGCAGGAGTTTTTATAGGTTAAAATGTGTTGCCCCAAAACATGTGAAACCCTGGCCTCCAGCACCTCCAAGTATGGCATGGGAGACGTGATTTGTTGAGATGAAGCCACACTGGAGCAGCTATACTTAATCCATGATGATTGGTATGCAACAAGACCAGAAGAGCCCCAGATATGTGCACATAATGGGAGAGCGCTTTGTGACAGGAGAAGCAGTGGGCAGATGTGGTTGCAAGCCCAGATATCACAAACATTGGCAGCCACCCCCAGAAGCCAGCAAGAGGCCAGGAGATACTTGACTGAGTTCCGAGAGGAGCATGGCCCAGCTGATACCCTGACTGAGACCCTGGCCTCAGAAGTGGAGAGGATGTTTCTGTTGCTTTCAAGCACCCTGTTTAGGCCCTTTGTCACAACCACCTGATACAGCTTCATTTTTGGATCTACAGGGGACAAAAGTCTTTCAAATGGAACCAAATAAACCAAATAACTGATAAACTCACCTGCCTGAGTTTGAATAGAATATTAGAAACAAATATGTACTCTTGCTAGATTCTAGAAAAGGTCTGATTTCTTCTGAGTTATCTTTTTCTTATCTAAATCTAAACCAGTACTAATGAAGTCTAAGGATGAGGGGGGTGGGAATGACATAGACTGTGGGCAGATACGTCATATGCCCCAGGCCCAGCACATGACCAGTCCCATGGTCTCTCACAAGACTCCAGAGGAAGGAGTCCTACTGCAGATGGTTTAAAGAAAGAAAAGATGAAAGGAGTACAGCGAGGGTGAGGGATGAACCAAGGATGGTGAAGTTGGCAGTGACTCTATGAGACATGGATCCACTGAGGGACACAGAGAGGGGCAGACATGTGACACCAACCAGGCAGGAGGTAGGAAAACCTTCAACCTCTGTGCCAGGGCCTCCCATTGGCTGAACTGGCAGGGAGCCCAGAGGACACAGTAGCCTGGAACAAAGAGAGGGAGAAGGCAGGGAGAGGATCCAGGGAAGCAGAGTTTCCAGAACAGCCGGGAATTCTTCGTTCTCAGCTTAGCATTCGCATCCCTCTCTGCCAATGGAGGATGAGAATGGCAACCCAAGGGAGGCTGGGGGAGGGGAGGGATACCAGCTTGGTAATGAGTTCTAAGACTCCTTACAAACATCTAGCAAATAAGCAACAGACTGACTGAACTGGTCTCCATAAAGGCATGCACAGTATTTTGTTTTCTCTTAAAGTCTCCAATGATAGACTTGGATAAATTATGCTTCAGCTCAATGTCATAAAAGGCACAGAGGGAATTGTATAACATATTAGACATAATTAACTCCAAACCAAATCAGGGCTGCCAGAATTCAGGAAGGATTCAAGTCAATCTTATCCTAAGCAGACACAGCAGCCCATGTACAGGAAGGAAAACAGAAGGCAGTTGATTGAATACACTCTGTACCTTGCAGTCTCAGGGGTTTGGATAGAGGCACTAATGCCTACAACTAAAATAGGAGGTTCATCTGGCAGCATGTGACAGAACGGGAGAGAACTACCTCGGCCCCTGTGCAGAGGCCCAAAGTGCTGCCCATTATGTAGGGGCTGTTAACACAGAGGCAGCAAGATGGAGCTTCCTTGGGGCAGCTGGGTTCTGAATGGGAGTTTAGACAAGGCTGACTTTCAGCATCTCCCGGGAGCTACATCTCAGCTTTCCTCTTTTGCAAGAGGAAAAGGACGGAATGATGGCACCCTTGCCATGATGGGCTGATAGGGTTGGAGGCCCCTGTGCTCGGGTGCATTGCATCCTCAGCAAGCCGCAGAGGTAGAAGAGGAAATAGGAGCTTTGCCTGTATGCTTTCTTAACTAGGAGGCTGGGGGGGAATTCAAACTTAGGTTGTTTTCAGCATCCCAACATATGACTCTAACACATTAGCCAGGCTCTCAGGGCATGGTCTTGATAACCCTTAAAGAAATAGTGTTGCCACAGGGTGTGGTGATGCACACCTTTAATCCCAGCACTTGGGAGGCAGAGACAGGCAGATCTCTGTGAGATTGAGGCCAGCCTGGTCTACAAAGCGAGTCTAGGACAGCCAGGGCTGTTACACAGAGAAACCCTGTCTCAAAAACAGAGAGAAAGAGAGAGAAAGGATGAAAAGAGAGAAAGGAATAAAGGAAGGAAGACAGAGAGGAAGGAAGGGAGAGGAAGGAAGGAAGACAGAGAGAGGGGAGTACAAAGATGAATATCATCTGTGGGTGATTGGGACTGGGCTGGTGAGGGTGAGGAATCCACTCCTTCAGAAAAGGCACCAGAGACTTCCTTCTTTCCCTTTGACATGGGTCTCCATGTACCTGACACCACAGGAACCATGCAAGTCTTGTGGAGTCTGAAAGGCAGTGGCACAAGAGGGTCTCGGAGCCTCGATGACAAGCCTGAGCAGAGCTGTGTCCTACCTCTGCCCACAGGAACACTTCCGGCTCAGTAAGGTGAAGGTGACCTTCTCAAGGAAGCCATCTTGAGTGTGGCATATCCGCTCCTACCAGTAGGGTATGTCCTAGCTGGTACTCAGCTTCAGAGCTGTGTAACACTGTTTCCCCACAGTACTCTACCGATCCCATGGCATCCTTCAGGTCCAGCTCAAAACACTCCTGTTAACTATGTGCCTCACCTGTCACTCTATCCCATCCTGTCTGCTTCCTGAGAGCTCCTGGGTCTCATTTGTTCCTCTTACTTGGAAACAGCAACCCTTTCCCATACTAGAACATAGGCCAGAGGGCAGGTGTGTCTGTCTTCTGTCCAGATTTCCAGGGCTTAGCTCAATACCTAGCATATAGCAGGCACTAAATAAATCATTTCCAACCCATAGGAAGACAGCTGGGGTTTTAATATAAGCTGAATGCTTTTCAGATCCCATGATCTGCTCTGTTGGGATTCAGGGTCCTTGGGTACCCAGCAGCACCTGTTTCTGTAGCACAAGGATGCAACTTCAAGGAGCCCCCAGCCATCAGCATGCTTTCTTTGCAGATAAACTCCTGAGAAATAAGCACGCAGCACTGCACTTCCACCTGGTTTGCATCTCATCCCTTACCTCAGAATTGGGGACTATGTTTTCTAGGCCAAGATCTTAGACACTGACCTGGAAGGGCCTTATCTTCCCTGGCCACTTCCCCTCTCCCACCAATGCCTCTACCCAGTCTGATCTTAGGGGAGTAAACTGGGGTAGCAATGCCATCGTGGAGCCCAAGAATTACCCAGAAAATGGAACCTGAGGCTCATATGGAGAATGACCTTGCTATCTATGGGCAGTGAGTGGATGACGGAAAGAAGCCAAGCTTCCATTGTATCTATGTTCCAAGCTCTTTCTAGTAATCTATGAAGCAGGGACAGAGAAAACTAGGTCAAAGTCGCAAGTTTTCATTTTCTCCCGGGTGATCCAGAGTCCATCGAGATAATTCTGTTGTCCCAGTTTTCCCATCAGCAGCTTGGGGTGCTCAGCCAATTTCTATGTGTGTGTGTGTGTGTGTGTGTGTGTGTGTGTGTGTGTGTGTGTGT
>CAJQZJ010032904.1:7668194-7681279 GCA_907164525.1 Lophiomys imhausi
TGTGTGTGTGTGTGTGTGTGTGTGTGTGTGTGTGTGTGTGTGTGTGTGCCTGAGAACACGTATACAGAGTCACACTCCTCGTGTGGAGACTGTGAGGAGGTTGATGAAGGGTAATAAAAGCACCAAAGTAGCTTCTCCTTGACATCCAGGTTCAAAGATCCACCTATTGGAAATTATGGGATTTGATCACTATAAATACACAGATGTACCCTTCACAAGATGTCTGGTGAGAAGCACACATTGTCTGTTTGCTTCTCTGCTGGACCATCTATCTGTCCCCAGCTCCAGGACATCTGGTGCCTGTGGCTGATCCATTAGCCGTTTTGCCTGTCCCAGAGCAGAGCAATCCAGGACACCATGAAATATTTAAGCAGTCTTGACAGCAGATAGCTTCCTTTAACTGGATTCTGTTAGGATCATGGGTTGGGTTACAGATGAGAAGCCTGACCAGCTAAGGCTGAGAAGTCAAAGGCCTGGTCAGGGTAGACCACAACTAGGGAACGGACTCAGAGAAGCAAACTTCAGCTGAAGGTTCTCTTTTGAAAGAGATGCAGAGTTGGAGAGCTCAAACGTCCTGCAGACCTCTAATGGTGGGGCCAAGACTTGCAAATCCCACTTTGGACTGTCGAAAATCACAATCCTGAGTCAGTCCTAGCCAATTTCTGGCTCCTATGGTGACTTACTATAGTATGCCAAGCAATTTCTCAGTCTGTGCGTTGGGGAGGACCCACTCCACTTTCCAAGAATGCCATGAACATTAACGGCTGTAAGGTATTTGGAGGCATGTGGCAGGCACTCATGTTTATTATGTGTGTTCCCTCCTTCCATGTAATCAGGGGCTTTTCACTTGGCTCCATGTTAGAAGGTACAGTCAGGCATGGTCTGGGAGGTGGAAGATGACTGTGTTCAAAGTCACCTGCACTGAAACCAAATCCATGCCACTGGGTATCAGAGCATACTACTAAGTGTGCTATATAAAAAGAGTCTGAATAAGTTAATGCTTAGAAGTGTAGCTTGGGTACTGTGTTAAGTGCTTCATCCATTTTGCTTTTTTTTTTTTTTTGGTATGACAAAACATCATGCAGCATCCTGGCAAGTAGACAGATTCATAGCTGCTAAGCACTGATGGCCTTCACTGGCTTTACAGGCAGAGCAACCCTGACTTCAAGTTAATGGCTATAAAATAAATTCTTTCAAAGGGACTGGGGAAAGCTGGTCGGGGAGTATATGAGAGTGCTTTAGAGTCATAATAGTGAAAATGATTTTTCCTGTAGAAATGCCAACACTGAATGTGTTTTTTATAGCTGGATATTCATGGTCCTGAAATCCAGACTCCCCCATGTTACATCACAGTGCACCTTCCTTATCATCACTGGCTGTGACACTGGGAAACATAATATATGTCCTCTTACCCCCTCTCTCTTACCCTCTGTCATCTTTCCAACCAAGCTATGATAAAGTCTCTCCAACAAGGTATATGTTCACACTGGCAAAGTCTTTCAATCTGTTGCTTTTGTAATTTGGTGAGAGGGAGGTGGACCCTACAAAGCCAACTGTATATCATTTGTAAGATGGACATTTAGGGTGTGGAAGAAAAGCTTATAGTTAAGTGCTCATGGTCTCTCTGAGCAACCTAGTAGCAACAGCCCAAAGGGAAACTCACTTTCGCTGAGAGAACCAAGGCCACTGGACACTAATCCCATGTTAGTGCAAAGCAGGGTGCTGTCTGACAATTTTTTTGTCTTGGTGGTAACTCCTATGGGTACACATGGGGTCTGTCAGTTTCAGTGTAAAAGGCCAATGTATTTGGAGGCTCCTCCCCTCAAGGGTGCCAGATCCACCTATATGCATAAACTTTATATCATGGAATCTGGCTGACTCCTATCTCCATTTAACAGCCCAGGAAAAGGAGGTGAGAGCCTTCCCAAGCTCACACAGCAGGAAACAGTGGGGTTGAGATCTCCTCCAGAGAATTATGTGTTCACTCAGAGCAACATTCAACCCAGCACATACCTCCCTCAGCCACACGACCTGCTGGCTCCTGTTACATACCAGGAATTATTGGAGATACTAGAATATGGCTGTGAGCAAGAGGGATAGACCTGTGCCCCAAGGGGCTCACTTTGAGACAGAATAACAAGAAAGCAGGCAGCTTCTGCTTGAGATGAATCTTGTGGTAAAAAATATTCAGGTCTACAACAGGCAGAAAAGATGAAAGCACAAAGTCACTGTAGTCAGGGAAACTTCCTGAGGTGATATTACCTAAAAACTGTGTGATAAATAGGAGTCAGCCATGGCAAAAAACAAACAAAACAACAGCAAAAAAAAAAAAAAAAAAAAAAAAAAAAAAACAAGGGCGAAGGTCCAAAGGTTAGAACTAGCTCACCCAGGGACAGATGTAGAAACATAAGCAGCATGGCCAGAAGGTCATGAATGAACACCATTAGGTTAATGATGGACAGTGGTTGTCTACAGGTCTTGAGGATGGGGTAGTGAGATTGAACATTTAATTGAGTACAGCATAGGCATCGAAGGGTTCTGGCATGGAGCCCAAAAATCAACTTTGCATTTTAGATGATTGTTTGATGCTGGTGTGTATGTGTCTGCACGCATGTACATATATGTACGGTACCTGTGTAGGCATGCATGCTTGTGTGTGCTGAAGTGGAACAGGGAGAAGGCTATATGGAGATCAAGGAAGCAAAGCAACACTGCTCTAGGCACCAAGGCAAGCCTGAGCGAGATCTGTGGTACTGAGATGGAGGAAGATGTGGGATCCATTTGAAAACAAAATCATCTGGATTTGAAGGCTTGGAAATGAGCAACAAGGGAGGAGGGAACACTCAGAATGACTGCCACACCAATGACTCCAGTCTTGTGCCTTGAACTCAGCAGGTGAGGTATAGGGCTGTCCATCTGGGGCTGTTGTAGCAGGATGTAGGAGCACCAAAGAGCCCTGTTTCAAGGCAGGCATACCCCGCCTCTGCCCACATAGTAGGCAAGACACACTCAGATAATGCTCCTCTCTGCCCAGTGTCTTCCCGGAACACCAGCCAGCCAGGCCCTGCAGCAGCCAGGGCACTGCGCTCTCTAGATTGGGTTCCTGGAAAAACTGTTCCATTATTGATAAGGAGCCCTCCTGACATCACGGCAAGATGAAGAGGCGTTTCCTTGCTGCCCTGCAGATCTGGGTTCTCTGGCTCAGCAGCAGGAATGTGGGGGAGACTGGGGCAGGGACAGTGTGAGCATGAAATACAGCCAGATGAGAACACCACAGAGAAACACAGCATTGCAGTAACACGCATTTGCTGAACACTTGTTCTACATCAGGCATCTCCTTCCAAAGGACCGTAGTCCTTCTAAGAACACTAAGACAACAGGCCAAGTCTTTCCCACCTCACAGAGGAGAACACTGGGGCAAAGGGTGGTCAGGCACATTGCTCCACATCACCCAAGCTTCAATGGGAAGGGCCAGGGTTAAGTTCTCCCATCTGGTAACACCACCCCCCCCCCACTCTGCTGAATAGCATCAGGTGCTACACAGCCCAGGTTGAGAGGCAGATCAGGAGCAGAAGGCATTCTCTGCCTTTCCTAACTTAAAATGAACTAGAGCTGGAGTGTTGCTCAGTGGTAGAGCATTACCCTAGCATGTGCAAGGCCTGGGTTCCTCATAAACATGAATTAGTGAGATGGAATGATATGGGGAATCACTGAGCAACATCAGGCATCAGTATTAAGTGCTCACCTCTGAGTAAGGAACCATGCCCTAAACCTGGGCAGCTAGGAAGCAGTAGTGCTGGGATATGGACACAAGTAATGTACCCCAAGTGCAGAGACTTCCCAACTCCACTGCGCATACTCACGTGTGAATACTGTATACAAAATGTCCAAGTTTACTGCACAGAATATTAGCATCTCAGTGAAGAGCTCACACTGCTTCCATCCCCTCACAAAGCCCAGTAGAAGAGTCACTTTGTAGCTGGGCTTCAGCTTCCCAGCTCCTCCAAAGTTTCTCATCATCTGACCTTAGTGGGCCACTTTCTCCTTGTGGCCTCAAAAGAGAGAAAATGAGACCCTAGAACCATTGCTTCCACCTACCAGTTTGCCCCTTGGAAATACTTGATTGCTTATTTTCAGTTTTCTGGATTCTTCTCTTTACTCCTTCTCCCCTTCTGTCCACTGACTTTGGCTGAGCACCTGCTGACCAGTGTGAGGCTGCAGAAAGATCATCAGAGAAGAGAAGCAGATCCACTCTCAAGCCCAGCCCACCCTCTGCTATCCCTGTGGCCTGAGCAAGTTGTTTCACTCCTCTCCTCTCACCTACCGTGTACACCATCTAAACTGTCCCAAAGAGGAAGCTGTCGCAGCTCTGAACATACAGGCTATGCAGCAGCGGCCTACTCAGCTAGCTTGGTAAATGTCTGGTGGACTTTGAGTGTTTGGGCCTGGAAGGGAACAAAGAAGGATTAGATCCGGACTTGCCTTTAACTAGCTTCCTGCCTAGAAAAGAAGATAAGGGGTGCTTGGGACAAGGGTCACCCAAAGGGCCAGGGAAAGTGCCCTAAGGACTGAAAGGAAGAAGAAACACTTGTCCTGGGAATGCTTTAAGCTTTATAGACCAATCCAGAAATAGACTCCCCCTGCCTGCTTCCCTACCCACAATCCTGCACCACCTACCAAAGGTCAGGAAAAAATTTTTTTTTTTCAAGATCAGAGTCAAATCTTCCCTGAATCCTTAGTAAAATAGGGTAGAAGATGATGAACCTAGGGCTGGTCCTACACAAGGACAAGAGTCAGACAGATACGCCCTGTGGACAACTGCCTTATCACCCACCTCAAAGCTTCTGGCCTATTGTCTCCAAAACACAACTAACATGGGGCATGGACATATATGGACTCTCAAAGTCCACCACACGTTTATTGAGCTAGCTGAGTAGGAAGCAGTAGATCATGTATGTTCAGCGCTGTGACTACTTCCTCTTTGGGATGGTTTAGATGGTGTAGGGAAATTTTAATTCAGAACATCACAGCTCTGGCAAGAGATCACATCCAAAGACCTTCTAGGTCTGTGTGATCTGGCTGGAATACAGGCATGCCTTTAATCCCAGGAAGCAGAGACAAGCTGATCTCTGAGTTCAAAGTCAGCCTGGTATAGAGCAAGTTGCAGGTAAAGAAAAGTTTGGGTCTAGGCATGGTGGTACATGCCTTTAATCCCAGCACTCAGGAGACAGGAATGCAGATCTCTGAGTTCTAGTCAGTGTAGTTAAGTCAGTCGGTTGAGTCAGTGAATTGAGAGGCAGTGCAGTGGAGTTGAGTTTGTGGCCGTTCAGTTCGTGGAGTTCAGAGGCAGTTTTACTGGGACAGTTTTACAGAGACAGGTTGAAGAGAGAACAAGTGACACAGGTGAAGACAGAATGAGCCAGAGAATGAGAAGGAACCAGAAGTTTAGAACAGATTGCTAGAGTTAGAGACCAAGCAGAGCAATTTGGCCAGAGGCCAAGAGAGAAGACAGATTGGATCAGTCACCTTGGAGAGGAGTTTGAACCAGAACAGCTGAGTTGAACCAGCCAGTCAGAGTTCAGAAAGAGCTAGAAAGGGTGAGCTCATTCAGCAATAAGCCTCAGAGGCTGAAAACATTCTAGGCCTAGATTAGATTGAACAGAGAGAGGGTAGAGGCTTCCAGGACTAGGCCTAGGTTAGCAGACAGAGGCAGTAAGCCTCCGAGACAACAATTAAACCAGGGGAAAATAACATACTTTAACAAGATGGTGTACACAGTAGGTGTGAGGAGAGAGGTGAATGTGGATTGTGTACAATATTTATTCTCTCTTTAAATCTTTAGAATGGCTTATCAGTGGGGAAGGCAGTGCAGATGTTTGCATGTCATTGCTCGTGTGTGTCAAAGGACAATTGTTGGTTCTTCTACTAGGGATCCAATTCAGGTCCTCAGGCTGCACAAGCACTTTTACTTGCCTTCTTTCTCCCTCTCCTTCTCTGCTCTCTCCTCCATAGGGAGGTGTGTGTGTGTGTGTGTGTGTGTGTGTGTGTGTGTGTGTGTTTCTTTTAAAACAGGTGGAAGTTACTGGCCAATATTTTGACAGCTCCATTTCAGAACACTGAAAGGCGCTGCACTTGGAAATTTCATTTCAACCATTCCACAGAAGAAACTGCCAGCAATGCAAGTGTTCTGGACCAATGAGAGAAAGCCAAGTATGACAGAGCCAGGCTCCTTGCATTTAATGTAGAACCAAGATCAGAGCCTGCACCCCCCTTCCTTGATCGAAAGCTCATGCTGCATAACAGGTTCTAATTAGAAGACAGCATGGATGCTCTTGTTGGCAGTGCACATCAGAGGAGATGAGCAGTGTGGGCATCAAAGGCATTAGACAGGAGGAATAAGTGCTAGCGTTCTCCAGCATGGCGATGACTGCACGCCACAAGGATCCATTATCCATTTTATGAATAACTAGTGGAGAGGAGCTCAAAGGCTCCAAAACAAAATAACAATGGAAAGGGGAACAGAAACTCCTTGATTTGATCAGTTCACACTGTGTACGTGTATTGAAATATCATGCCACAGCCCATAATTATGTACAACTACGTTAATTGAAATTATTTTAACTGGTTTTTAAAAAGTAGGACTACAACTGCCAGCAGGCCAGCACACTCAATGATAGACTCAGAGATGCTCAAAGCACACATGCACACAGGCTCTGGGGGACTCATTCATGCTGCCAGCCTATGCATATGCATGAAGTAATTGTTCAGTGACCAATCCAGAACCAGCTTCGAGCAGAAAAGGACTGAACATTTGATCAGGAAAGCAATCAGAAACCTTATTAAAACCTACATTCTACCTCTTTCATTGTTTTGAACCTTGGTTCCCTTATTTATAAAAGTGAGAATAATATAACTAGAGTGTGGATATTAAATTAGAATATTGAAATGAGAATGACCTGAGACAATGCTTGAAAAGTAGTAAGAGCTTAACAAATGCCACTTAAATGAGAATCTGGGGACTACAGAGACATACAAACTTGACAAATACTTATTGATATTCTACAATATGTCAGCTTTGTGCCAGGTTCTAGGCATATGGAGACAAATAAAACATGTCATTGTGTGTTGGGGGGATTCCATACTTTAACTGGATACACTCATTCCTCTCTATGATCCCTGAATCCATGCAGCCAACTCAATGTCAAGAATATATGAAAAACAACGGTATCATTACCAAACATGAATAGACTCTTTCCCATGTTTACTTCCTAAATAGTACAGTGCAATCACTATGTATGCGCATTTACATTACATGAGGTGCTTGCTGTACGTAATCTAGACATATATATGGGAAGATATATGGGGTTATATGTATGCACTACATCATTTTATGTAATGAATTCAAGCATGTTCAGATCTCAATATGGGGAGCTCAGTACATGCCATCAACAATCCCAAAGATGCTAAAGAATATCACGTGTTTTATTTACTCATATGAAACGTACAGTTTCACCAGTGAAGACAAGCTAGTTGTGAGGGACATGAAGGACTGGCAATTCTCTTAGGCTATCTCTTGCATAGAAAAGCATGGCCATAAAAAACAAAAAACCAAAAACCTTAGTTTGGCGGCACAATGCACTTTGAGTGGGTTAAGGGACTCTCATATCACATGTAGAGAGTCAGAAGGCAATGCCAGGCATCCAAGTTTGTCAGAAAAATATAGGCATGCCTTGGCTACCTTTCTACACAGTCCAAGAATCAGACTATTATCCAAATTCGGTTTTTGCCTGGAATTTTTTCATTTTCAAAGTAGCAATTGCTTCCTAGGTACCCATGGTCCTCAGACCTCCTCCTCTTGCTTGTCCAGATCCTTACAGCCTTTCTGCTCTGTTCCTTTCCCTGTAGGTCCTGGTGAGGAAACAGGATTGGGAAGTCTGAGGAAATGAGAATGGTGGTTGGGATATTTACAACCCATCTTCTCACTCAGAAGGCCACAATGTGTTGTGTGAGTCCCTCTGCCAGAAGCCATACTTCCTGCCAGGTGGCTGCCTCCAGGGTGCTCTCTATCCCTGTACCCAAAGGGCCAGGGGAGGTGACAACACAGGGCTATTACCAGCCCCAGGGAATTGTCCCTGTCTCATGGGTCCCCCTCACTGCTGTAAATAGCTCCTTTATTAAACTCTCCTCACATTTTGCTTAATTTGAACGGTGCCATCTGTTTCCTCCAGGCCACTGACTGACACCTTTAGGTACCCAGCCTGGAGGCTGCTATGTCTTGTGCATATATTTTTCTGGACCAGTGGAAAATAAGGCTGGAAATTTGGCCCTAGCAAGGTTCTTTCAAATATTCACACATCCTGTTTGCTGTTCATCTGGGGCCAACCATGAGAGTTGCTTTTCTTCCCAACTCTTACGAAAAGCTCTCTCGGGTCTATTCTGGGACCAAGAACTTCAGAAGTGTGGGGGGGGGGGACAAAATTCACATGGGCCATGGGAACTATGCAACTATACACATGCTGTTTTTCAGGACTTCATAGAATCATGCCTGTTAAGCTCCCAGTGGAACACCCGGAACACAGTAAGGAGTCTGGACCCTTTCTGATTCCATAGTTGGTTTGACTTCATTTCCCAGTGACTGCATGGATATTACTCTAAATAGTTGCTCTGCTCTGTAGCCACTTTGTTTATACTTGCAATGCATAGTAATGTAATTCACATTTTTAAATCTCCTACTAGTGCCAAGCACCTCAGACCATAGAGAAGACAGTGGTCATTGGCATGGCAAGCAGTCTAATTATCCACCTACTAACTTATAGTTTGAACCAGTTTCTTTCTTTCTCTCTCTTTCTTTCTTCTCTCTCTCTCTCTCTCTCTCTCTTTCAAACCAGTTTCTTAACCCATCTGTTAATGCCTCAGTGTCCTAGTGTGTAAAATGCATATATTACCTACTCTTAGATTTGTCAAGAAGACTCAATGAACAAGCTTGTGAAGCACCCATGCACATGTATTATGATTACACTCATCCTAGTCCATCCCTGACAATCTAGAAGCATATGAGATTGTCACAACTTTGCAAGTTTTTCTAACTGAGAAGCTTGGTTTCTGCAGACTGTTGCTATGGCCATGAGGATATGTTGTGTGACAGAATTCAAACATCAGAGTGCAAAAAATATATTAGCAATGGCTGTTGTGTATTATTATTGTGCACCAGGAACCATGATAAGCACTTCATAGGCAGCATCCTGATTCAGGTAAAAAATGATACAGCATGGAATCCATTCTCAACTCCACTTGCCATACAGAACCTGGGAACTCAAGAGTTAAGTTACATGTTTAAGGTCATGCATAGAAAGAGTCTCCAGTGGGTTTGAAGCCTAGTCTCCTGACTCAGGCTTCCATAATCTTAACCACCAGGAAAAGATAGAGCCTACCAAGCTTCTCCCCTGCCCAGAAGCCCTGTCTACAGTGTAAACTATATCCTACTATAAACCAGGCTGGCGTTCTGCTGCAGCAGTGAGAAGCAAAGCTTAGTGCTGAGGCTGGCAAATGCAGCATCTGATGTAATCTACTCCACTACGGAATGTGCAGTGGCTCACTCATATTAAAACAAAAGATAGAGGAACAGTAGGAAGACAGGGATGTCTAGAGTTTTGCCAGCTGTAAAGTAGCACTTGACACCACTAAAGCTGATCACAGCAGCCACCAAATGGGAGATGTGAAAGGACCCTAACTGTCCAGACCATCATGGTCCCAGCCTGCAGAGCAAGGAAGAAGGGTGCTCCGACAAGATCCATTCAGGCTCCCAAAGTGAGACCCAGCTGTACAAAGCAGCATCCATGTCTCAAAAGAGCCCATCTAGGGAACAACAGCTGTAGTAGTCTCCCTTTTCTGTGTGTTCTTTTAGGCTTGGCTCTGCCTGACCTAGTAGCATACACCAGAACAGAGGGAGAGTCCCCATTTCCCCTTTGAGAAGGTTCACTCACTATCCTGGTTTTCTTTCTGTTGCTGTGATAAGCCAGTCTGATGAAAAGCAACTCACCAGGAGGAAGGGTTTATCTGGCTTACACTTCCAGGTCATAGTCCATCACTGATGGAAGTCAGGGCAGGCACCTAAGGCAGAAACAATGGAGGAACACTGCTTTCTGGCTCTTTCACCAGCTCATGCTTAGCTAGACTTCTAAGACAGCCCAGCCAGGACCCAAGGAATGGCACCCTCCACCTGAGTCCATCTACAACCATTACCTATTAAGAGAATCTTTCACAGCCAAACCCACAGACCAACTTGATAGAGAAAACTGCTTGACTGAAAGTCCTTTCTTAGATGATTCTTTGCTGTCAAGTTGCCTTTAGTGCTAACTAGGACACTCCGATGGAGAGGGTGAAAAGCAATGGGGGGGGAAATGTGATGTAACTTACTCCATTACAACAGGGTTGGAATAAAGAACAGTTGTGGGCCAAGCCTAGTATGAAAGATACTGAGATGAGGCTAATAAAGTAGGGGCTTGCTGGGACAGAGCACCAATAGGACTTTGAGGCAAGCAGCTGTCATGATGGAGGGCTGAGGCTTGGATAGAACCAGCTCAACCATGCACTGAAGCTTCTGGTCAGGGGACTTGCAGGATGTACAGTCTGTATTTCACATCTGGCTTATCCCCAGGAACTGGCCTTTAGCCAGGGCCACATGACTCTTTCCCTGGGAATGATGACTGGATTAAGACAAGAGATCAGCTGAGTCAAGACAGACCAGTCACAGTCTCATTGGAAGTTACATCTCCAAAAGAACTTGGATTTCTCCCTTTTTCCCTGTCAAATTTTACACATGCTTTGGACCCTACTAAAGCCCCGGTGCCCAAATAAAGCCTGACACTAGAGAGTGCTCAGTGTCTATTCAGGTGAATCTTTCTGTATGTTTTAGACCAAAGTTTGGTCAATGAGTCTCCCTAGAGAGAGAGCTGAAGTTCCTTTAACCCAGGACTTGGGGTACCTGTATAAAATGGATGGGGAGTGTCAGAGGGACGGGAGGGGTATGAATAAGGAGAGGAATGGAGGTCATGACAAGCTTCCAAAACACTTTTCAATAGTCTTATAATAATGTTCTTTCTCCTTAAGTTAGCTTGCAGGAGTCTCAATATTTAAAACCTTGTCACAGCAATCACAATAGCAATGTCTTCCTGAAAACCTTCCTCAAAGGGACATTCCTTCCTGTGAACTCCTTAAGTATTTTTACTGAGTGCACTTAGAGGCCCTGGGGACAACTTTAGTGTTCCTCCAGATACCTTGTCTGACCTGCCACCCAAGACAGACTCAGGAAGGTAGCAGGTGGCAGCTCCAGAGCCTGACAGTCTGTTTCCAGTCCTGGTTCATCCCAGCCACTCTGCAGCTAGAGACAACTGATGCAAACTTGTTGAGTTTCAGCTCTTCATGACAATGGAGTTGTACCCCCTCCATGAGTGACTGTGAGAACATAAAGCACTTTGGACATGTCAGTACTGGACGACGTATGAAGACACGGAACGAGCAGGACTTCTTGTTGCCTCTGCTTTCCTTTAAAGGTACTCACAATGTACCCTATGTCTCTTACTCCTGAATGAGAACAGAGACAGATCCATGCTGCTCTGATCAGGCTTAGGTAATCACAATAAAAGGCCTGTGGTCACTTTAAGTCAGAGACATTGCCTCAGCTCGTTGTGTAATTCTTCCTTCTTCTTTCTGCTTGGGCTGCTGCCAGCAAGAACCTGTGGGTCTGGCATTTCTGCTCTTCTACTAACTTGGGGACTTAGTTTCTGGCCCCTCCAGGAATCATGTGGGGTAAGGACGGAAGTTAAGGGGTGGGAAAGCTCTTAACTGGTTGGTGCTGTCAAAGGTTGGCTTTGTCCTCTCAGAGGCTGCCAGGTGCCTTCAGTTGACATTCTCCTTCCTGGATGGTCTACATGGCTTCTGGAGGCAGCCTTCCCTGGCCACCTTGATGCCAGCTCTGTTAATGTAGACAGGTTTCTCATCTGGCTAGCTCTTCTCATTTCCCAACATGGCCTCTCCATCCAGGTACTTCCTCCTAGACACGTTACTTTCCTCCTAGATTCAAGCCTGGCATTCCTATTGCTGCTCTAAATATGATGTTCCTTCTCCTGCCTCCTGTTTGATTTACCTTCAACCTACAATGTGGGTCATGCCCCCACTTCTTCTATGCTGCCACCGGCCAATGTAGCTTCCATAAGCAAGAACAAAACTCAACCCCACCTCATGCCCCAGCTGCACGCCACAAAATTCTCCCAAAGCTTCCATGGACCACAGCTGAGAACAAAAGAATATATTCCCTTCCTACAAGTAGACTTCACATACTCATCCCTAATCAGCAACACTCCAAGTCTTTCACTCAAACAAGTACAAGTTTTGAGAAGTGTGTCCCTGCTTTTATACTATACTTTTGAAAATTCTGTACTTGGCTGGCCTTTCTCAGCTAGCCTGTGGAGTATAGTAGCTGTTAGAACCTGATGCCTTGTAGTAAGATATTAAAAAATTCTGGAATTTTGGTTTCTTTAAAAAACACAGAAATATTACAAAAATGTGCTTTTTGCTTTTATTTCAATCACAGGTGTAAGGATATGGAGCTGCTTCAGACTGTCTGCAGCAACTGACCATGATTTGCCTCGTGTTCTAGCACAAGCGTGGTTTTGCCAGCTACAGATAACTTCTGCGATTGTGTGATTTTGGAATTCTGGGAACTTTTCAGAGGGTACATAAATGTGAAGGACCTGAGAGGCAGGGTCGGTGGTTGTTGGTCATTTAGGGAGGTTGGTTGCTGTTTGTTAGTAGCTGTGGTCAAAGAAGAAAAAAAAAAAGGAAAGAAATTAGATTCAGAGATTTCCCTACTTCCTCTCTCCCCTCTATCCTTATTTCTCTCCTATCTAGTGTTAGGGGGTGAGACCTGGGGGAGGGGAATAAAAGATGGGAAAAAGAAGAACCCACAAAGTAGCAAAGACACCACAGTGCCTCTGTGGAAGCTCCAATACAAAACTCCTGTTACATTCATTTTAAAGTGTGTGTGTGTGTGTGTGTGTGTGTGTGTGTGTGTGTGTGTGTGTGTG
>CAJQZJ010032904.1:7681289-7718453 GCA_907164525.1 Lophiomys imhausi
GTGTGTGTGTGTGTGTGTGTGTGTGTGTGTGTGTGTGTGTGTGTGTGCATGCGCATGCCAAGCATGAAGCCCCAGGTTCAATCCTCAGCATTAAAAATAAAAAAAACATTAGTGAATAGAGTTAAGTTGGAGAAGCTGAGGCAGGAGGATCACCTTAGAATTGTGTTGAAGGCTGACCTGGGTAACATAGTTAAAACCTTATTGTAAAACTATAAAAAGAAAAGTGCACAAAATGTGAGGCTGAGCATCTGTCCGTTGCAGCAACTCTGCTGAGATGAGGAGGGTGAGACTTCGTGGTCCAGCTCACCGGCGAACACACAGCTGGGAACGCGGCTCACATTTGTGCCCTTGTCTGCCTGACTACTTTCCATTGCTGCAATACGGCCTCTAAATGAGGACAGACAGGGCCCCATGGCCTTGCTTTGTGGGGTCTCACATGTGTCCCCAGGCCTCCTATGGGCCCAGGGGCACTATTGATTCTAAGGGTGTCCCAAGAGGCCTGCCTGAAAAGGCAAACAGCAACAGTGAAACTCAGGAGTCAGCCTGCACCAGACTGAAGCTAGATCCAGAGAACTGGCACAGGAAAGCCATTCTTCCCTGCCACACGTTCCCTTCTCAGCCATCCATACTGGCACACACTTGCAGACCAGAGCTGTAAAGGCTCAATAATGAAACTGATATGGGAAAGAGTAAGAGTTGTGGGGCTTCCCCTTTTCTGAACCCAAACCTCACTAAAAACAGAATACTTTCATGCAATGCTCATGTGCATAAGCATTTTCATAGAGAAGGCTGGTAGGGGAAGGTATGTACAAGGATAGCTTGATAGGCTATGACCACTTCTTCAGTGGGTGAAAATCCACCAGCCACCTTCCTTCTTCCTGTCATAGATCTTCTAGCATCCATTCCTGGGCTAGCTACAGTACCATGAAATAATCAACCTCCTCCCACCTCCCAGAGGCTCCAATTCCAGCAAGAAGAGCTAACATGTGAATCCAGGATAATACAGCAAGAATGGGTATAGTCACATGGGGATACTGCAGTCATCCAAGGGACCACATATTTAACAGTGATCCCACAAGGATAATAGAGCATCTGAAGGAATTCTTGTTGTACAGTGTTATCCATGGATCAAATGTAGTGCACCTAGTGTGTGTTTGTGTTGCTGCAGGCATGAGCACCTGCATTTTCAGTAGCACCACGAGGTAGTGCATTTGGCTATGGACAGTATGTAATTCTTGACTGCATACCACAACTGCCTTATGTATTTACTGCACTATTCATTTGCCATTATTTTAGGGTGTACTCTGCTACTCATAAAACAAGTGTTTACTATAAAAGCATACTTCATATTTGTCTCACAGCATCAAAAGACCACACCAAGAACTTGACCTAAACCTACAGGTACATTTCCCAGAATATCTTGCATCCCTGCCGTGGGGACACAGAGAGGGGAGGAGCCAGCTGAACTCTGAGGTGATCTTCCAGATGTTTCATGACTGGTACTGACTGACCAGGCTAAAGACTGCCCACCCATCAGAATGGATTATAGCTCAGTGCTGACAAAAGGAGTTTCATGGAGGACTTAGGCTCAGGCCCGGTCATGACTTGTGTGCTCATTCTGCAGGCAAATTTGAACAGAAGCTGCCCTTGCTAGAGAGCCTGCAAAGACAGAGAAGACGGAATGCTCAGGACCTCTTCATTTTTGATCCACTACAGTTGAATGCAGCCAGCAGATGTCAGTTGAATTTACATAAGAATAACAAGTGAATGAAAGAAAAGAAAGAAGTATGATAGCCACAGTGGAGGAGGATGAACAGCAACAATAAAGCAATAACCTAGTTTCAGTCGACTACAGTGTGTGCCAAGAACTTACACAGACTGTGAGTCCACCCTGGCTGCCATGGCAAGAACAATGGCCAAGATCAGAGATGTGAAGCCATAGGAATGTCTAAAATAGTCCTTGCCATGTATTCTTACATAGGGATTTGTCTTATCAAGACAAAATATCAGCTTTACAGATAGGCCTATGTTACCCCAAATCTCTTCTCTAAGCCCATATTCCCAGAAAGAAGTAGGACAACTCAACTTAGGTGAATTGGGCACAGAAAGACAGCTGCAACGGAGTATTTTGGTTTATGTGTGTATAATTTGCATATAGAGTCTAAGATGAAAATCTACTACTTCACTTGAGGTTCAAAGAAATAATAATGAATTTGGGCCAGCTGTGGGAATCAAACAAGCCTTACTATGCCGTGCACACCCAATATGAAAGATAGGACCCTTTGAGGGCTGACTTTGATAATATGCAAGGCAGTCCAAACTATCTTTGGAAGGTTACAGACCCAGTAAGGTACAACTGTGATGTCTGTGCCTGCTCCCAGTTGAGTGGTCAGCTGGCAGCAATCTTGGTGGTTGGTGCCCTGGCCAATTCTCAGTGCCCAAAACATCCAAATTTGATTTAAAATCTAGTATTTTTTTCAGCTCTGAGAACACAATAAAATTTAATAAGCTCTTCCCTAGTTTTGTAGATGCTGTCCAAGGGTTCTCCACAATCCTGGCATTTCTGTAATCAGCCTCCAGACCCCAGAAATGAAGGCTCTAAAACAGGAAGTACTCTGAGAGTGGGGCCTTCACCCTGACAACCTGCACATCCCAGCCAGTCACAGGGAAGAGCCACCACCGGAGCATCCCCCTGAAGTGCACCAGCCCCACAAGGCACCCAAATAACATTCAAATATTACTTTGTACAATGAACAAAAAAAAAAAAGAAAGAAAGAAAAGAAAAAGAAAAAAGAAAGCAAACTGAGCTGCTAGCTTCTTCATTCTTCATGTGTTTCTCTTGAATACATCTGATTAATATTTTCCTTCAAATGACTGATGCGTAGAAAACCAGATTTGTGAGCATTCATTAACTTAGAAGCATAGCCTGGTACTAATTATTTTTAACTAATCAGCATACTTCATTCATAAATCAGGAATTACCAATATAGTACATGAAAGGAGAGAACATATTATTATTTTAATTTGCCTAATATGCAGAATTGTACTGTATATGTAATGACCTGCTTTTGCTAAGTAGCAGCAGCTGGAAACAGCAGTGGCTGTTAATGAGGCCACTGGCTTCCAGTCCTTGCAGCTCAGCACCCGGACACTTGGTTTGCACCCTGACCTTTCAGTGTACATGCACCCCCTCAAAAGCTAAAGCCTCCTGTTACTTCTGTATACAGAGCCAGTCATGTCTGCTTTGATGGTGGGAGGTGAGGGGAGAGGTGGTAGGAGAAAGGCTCTCCCTTCCTCCCCACCTGCTTGCTCAATTCCCTCCCCTTTCTCTCTTTCCCTCTCCTTCCCAACTCTTGCCTCCAGATACTGACAAGAATAAGGCCCAAGGGAATGTAGCTCAATGGCACAGCACATACTTATCATGCACACCACTCCTAGCTCTGAAAGTAAGGAAAATAAGGGCAGAGAACTGATTTAAGAGCACATTCTACTCTTGCAGAGGACACTAGTTCCATCCCCAGCACTCATATCTGGTAGCCTACTCTCATGTGCAGCGCTCTGCCTTTGTGGGCACTGGCATTCATATGCACATACACCCCCCACACACACCCACACACAACTAAAAACAAATCTTGAGCAAGGTGTGGTGGTGCACATCTTTAATCCCAGTACTCTGGAGGCAGAGAGGCAGGCAGATCTCTGAGTTCAAGGCCAGCCTGGTCTACAGAGTGAGTTCGAGAACAGTCAGGGCTACATGGAGAAACTCTGTCTCAAAAAAAAAAATGACCTTAAAATAAATATATTTTTAAAAACTAATGACTACAGCTCAATTACAGAAATAAGGGATTCTAACTAATGTACTGGCTCCTCCCACCCTGTACTGCCTGGTCATCCCTGTAGCCCATCTGCTATGCAAGCAAGTTAAAGTCTGCCATAGGATTTCTTCCATGTATGTCTCCTCTCACAGTCTGATTCAAGTGCCGAAGCAGAACTCAGGGTTCTGCAGTCTGTAAGGAGTCTGGATGACCTCCCCAGGTCTTCTATACACGATGTTTAGATTAGAACTGGAGACTGCGTGGCTCCCTAGCCAAGCCAAGAGAACTGCTTTGGCCTCAACCTAGAAGTTGAGAGTTGTGGCAAGTAAGGATCACTGGGGCCTTTGTGGGACACACTGGAGCCAGGCCCAGTCATGTTCTTTCTGTGCAGCCCTGGGGCCAGACTGCTGAGGTCCCTGCCCAGGGCATACCCTGATGTGGCACATTCTAGAGCTTGGCCTTGCTTTGGTGTTTGGAAAGAGGGTGTCTTCTCTTCTGTGTTCTGGGTGGTTTAAATTTTTCACTGAAGAAGCTCTTTTTAAACTATGGACTACATGCTCATTGGAGAAGATTCAGAAGGGCAGAAATTTACCTTCTTAATGTCTGGGGAAAAAACATGGCTGGGCATAGTGATGCACACCTTTAATCTCAGCAGAGGCAGGTGGATCTTTCTGGGCCGGAGGCCAGTCTGGGCTACAAAGCACGTTTCAGGGCAGCCAGAACTATGTAGAGAGACCCTGTCTCAAAAATCAATCAATCAATCAGTCAGTCAATCATTCAGTCTGTAATTGCACTACCAGGAGCTAGTTAGCATGCACTCACCTTCAGAATAGATTCTTCCTGCCCACTATGCAGTGGCAGAACATGTCTGCTCAGCAGGAGGAGAAGCCTGGACTTGCTCCATCTCTGAAGCTAAGAGGGTTTTAGGTGTGTATGTACCACAATCAGAGCCAAGTGAAAAACTGCAAGACTCTGTCTGGGATTGTGTGTGGTATAATTCAGAAAATCCCTCTGTGTTATGTAGCTGCACTTAAGAGCCCATGCCAAAGTCTAAAGAAACACACACTCTGGCCAAATGACTGTACTGGCACCTGCCACCCCAACCAGGTATATGTTCTGATGTGTTTATCTCATATCTTCATATTTTTGTATCATTTTAGTGGTATCTTGTGAACCAATTCACAAGTCAGTAAAAACTCTTCTATAGCAAGGTCTTAACGGCTACCCAGCGTCCCACTATAGAAACCTACCATTTGACCTCTCACCCATCCTGAGACAACTCAGACGAGTCTGTCCCCTTTGTCATTGTAAATAATAACTGCATTGAACATTTTTCTGTGAAAATCACTGTAAATAAGTAGGGTTATCTTGTTTGGCTAGATTCCTAAAAGGAAAATTACTGGGCCACTGAGTAGAAACGTTTTCGGAGGGTCTTGTTTCATGTTGTTCATTTTGTTTCCAAAGAGATGCTACTGAGTTACCATGGAAATTAGGGCATTTTCATAATTTTAGCACATCTTTAATTACACAAGGAATAAAATCTCCTTGCAAAAAATATTTTTAGAGACTTATGTCTCTTTTAATGGCCTCTTCCAATATCTTAAGCCTTCAGGGCTTACTAGGTTTCTGTTACAAAAGACCTCTAGTGATGCACTGGTCCATTATCTGTGTCTCTTACACACTGTATCTGTGAACTAACTGAACATATGTTTCTGCAACTCCAGACATCCAGCATTTCTGTACAGGGCAGCCTCCACAAGGGCAGTTTCACACTGGCGGCCTCTACAAGGGTGGCATGCACATCAGGTGTCTTAGTTCATACCTCCAGCTGTGGCCTTGGAGGTTTCTGCAGCTAAACAGATACTTTTATAGTTTTCCATGGGACAGACATCAATCTCCTTAGTCATCCTTACACATACAGATTTGCAACATCCTAGTATAGTTTTCACAAACTCTACTGCCAACAATACCCTTTTGCGTGAACTGGTTTTTTTGTTTGTTTGTTTTGTTTTGTTTTCGGTTTTGGTTTTTTTTGATTTGTTTGCTTGCTTGCTTGCTTCCTTACTTGTTTATTTTCTCTGTTTGGAACTAAGTGGTAGAATTTCTGAGTCATTCATGGCCTATTTACACTTTCAATTTTAATAGATTCTGTCAATTTGTACAGGGTATTTAAAACTACTTTAGTTATAATTGTTAAGGCTGTAACTAAATGTTCTGTTCTGCTCAGTCCCATGGTGGTCCCTTACCTGTGGTCCCTGACCTGTGGTGTGCAGTGAATAAATATGGGTTAGGTACTCTCCATCCTCTCAGGACCCCATTGGACACCTGGATCCTTTCAGCATCTGCCAAACCCCTGCTCATCTTTCCAGACCGCACTCGTATATCCATTCTTGGAAGCCTTCCTTAGAGATGAGACTGAGTAAGGCAGCTAAGCTTCCGTGTCCCCACGGCACCCTTATTCAAGGGCTCTTCTTGCTTATTGCAGCTTGTGGTTAACTCTCAATAGAGTTATCTGGATAGTTTGGGCTTTAATGGTGCATCACAATTGAGGGTCACCTTAAAAAAACGCTTGTGGAGCTGAAAACGGCAAGAATGTATGTATGTGTTGAAAGGAAGGAACCAAGCACATACAGCTGTCTTCACAGACAACACAAAAAGAATATAAAGATTAAGTAGCCAGTAGTTGACTCTCAATGGTGATCATGAGTTCAATAAAAAATGATGAAAAACGGTAACTAAAGTAAGATCGCAAACAAAAATTGAACTACATTCATCCCTCTGGAAAGTATTTATAACATTCTTAGTTTACCATTTCTTCATGAAATCCATAAGATTTCAACATGGTTTATCTTTTAAAATACATCACAGAGAATGAGAGAGAAACCTGCCTAAGTAGTTGGAATCCAAAAAGCTCATTGTTCTAAATTTCTAGCGAGGGTGTCGCCTCTGAAGAGCGATAAGGAAAAGGGCCTTGGAGTAAACAGAGCAAACATCAGTGGAAGTTGCTGCTGTGGAGCTGGGGTGGTGTGTCCACTGCTTACGTTTCTAAACATCTCAGTTTATTTTGGCATGTGCATACTTTTAAATCAGAGAAATAGAAATGATCAGAACATTTTCCAGACATTAATCTAGATTCTAAGAAGAAAAAGTTAGATACAGTCACATGTATATGTGTGTAATAGGAGAAAATAATTCCAGAACTCGCTCCCCGAATCTCTCAGATTAGATAGTCACTCATTCAGTATGGGGCAGAGGGCATGGTAGTAAACAAGTCAGGCTCAATTCCTATTCTCATAAATCTCCCAGTCTAGTAAGAGCCAGCATTTCAAATACCAGACAGGGTGGAAAACAAGGGGAAATAAGGGAAAGCCACCAGCAGGGCAAGACAACCCACTGCCAACATCTCAACACCTGGGGAAAGAGGATAATGAAGCCTCTCTCTCCCACATATAAACACAGCTACCCCAATAAGCAAAAATACTCTTCCAAGAACCCTCCAAACATTAAAATCCATGGATGTTCAAGCTCTTTATGTAAATAGCATGGTATTTGCATATAATCTACACAATTGTCTACAATGTGTTTCATGGACTCTAAAGTACTAACACAACATAAATTTTGTGTAAGTAGTCTGACAAAATATAGTCCAGAGAATACTGCATGAAAATCTCTCCATGTTCAGTGAAGATACAGCTTTTTCCAAATATTTTTGACTAGCACTGACTGAAGGCAGCCAGCTTTTGTGAACCATCTGGGAGATCTCTGTAGAAAGAAATTAAGAATTTTATTTATATGCTGCTTGACCACTGTCTAGTTTTGAAAATGATATTCTTCAATTCCTTAATATCATGTGAGCTTGTAAGTAAATGATAGCAGGGCTCCATGTCCAAACACATGCTCAGACTTCATACCTCCTTTGCTCCCCAGTAGGAATTCCATGTACTTGGAATTTGATGTGTCCCCATCAAGGAGAGGCTGGTGTATGGACCTGCACGTTTTCTTCTCTGATGATGACTTGGACCATGTACTCCTTCTCTGACCTGCCATCTTAACCTAGGCACATGGCTCTCATGCACCACACACACACTGCTGTCATTATCTCCAGCACACAGCTGTCACTTCAAGAATTATCAGCATGCTCCAGGACCTACGAAAGAGTCTGCCAGATATAGACACCTGGTAGATTCTCTTTGTCCCGAGGCATATTCACTGGTGTTTGGCACTCTTTAATGACATATATGTCCCCAATCAAAAAGTTAATAATAATCATAGTTGGTACACTGCTATACCCTGCAAGCTCCCCTAAGAGCTTGGCATGTGTTACTTCATTTAACTCTCTAGAAAACTGTCTAGACATCTATGTCATTGTTTTCCAAGTGCAGAAATTGAGGGTCAGAGAGACAAAAAGTCACAGAAGTCACTCATTTGGTGACAGAGATGGAACTTGAACGATTACCTAATTAAAACATCTGTTTTCTTACCCAGTAACCTACTGCTTCCTGAAATGTCCCAGTCAGACAGTACACAGAGGGACAGACTCTTGCTTTGATTGCAACATCTGTTGGATTCATTGTGCATTTATTTCAGCATGTATTAGAAAATAGTTAATAACAGCATAATATATGGCATGTCATACTGATCTTTTAAAATTTGCATCAGTCGCACAAGTTTTTCTTCTAGCTTATTTATTTAAGTTCTAATAATTATGTCTATTTGAAAATAATGTTGAATAAGACATAGTAGAACAATGTAATACAACTTATGAATCTGCGTATTTTAAAGGAGTTGAACTAGAAATTGATTCAAAACAACTATATGTGGATTTAAAAGAAACATACACATGCATGCATATACACATATATGCATACACAAACACATACCCATACCAGGAAACTAAATTTTTAAATCTCACCATGCACTTATAGGATTATAGAATGTTGTCTAAGATTTAAACTGTATCTTAGATGTTGTTGAATCAGACTCCACACAGTCCCTAAATTTCTGTATTTGAAGCATGTTTCTTCCTTTTTCTAGTTTTGATCCTTAAATAGCTGAATAGATTAAAAATTTCCTTTAAATAAAAAATGAGCTAGGGGCCCTGGCTCTCTGACTCTGAGCACATGGTGAATTACTACACCTCTGGACATGGTGGTTTCTAATGACCACGCTGCCAGAAGCACAGAGTGTGGCCATAATGCTACTTATTTCCCTTGCTAAAATATTTATGCCCTTATTAGACTTTACACAGGCTGCTGGATAAGAAGGTGCTCCTTTGGGGGCTGGATCACTTCAAGAAGCCCATTACTGAGACTCACCTCAACTACATTAGAGACTGGAGCATCTACTGATCTGTGATATTGCTCATGAATATTAGACAAATTCTGTCTCTGCAGCTGTTCTGAGGTGCCAATAACATTATGTGTGCAAGTACACATGTGTAGACACGGCTTGGCTAGTGGCTTTCAAGCAAGCCACTTCATTAAGAAGCAGTTTAACTTGGAGGGTGTATCAATCAAGACCAGCTTAATGCAACTGCTGTACTGCACCTAAGATGATTGGGCCAAGTGAAGCAATTATTATGCATAAAGTGTTTTATACAAGGTTGAAATGCCTTACTGTTTATAAAATAACTCTCTGGGATTCATAATGACTGACCACAAGTTTTATATTGACAGCAACTTCACATATGCTGTTAGGACATCGCTGTATCTCCCCTCTTGACAAAACCCACTAAACAATAAAACGAGGAGTACTGTTTGTAACATGCTTCAAAGTTGTTTTTATTTCTGTTTTCTAAATTCAACCTAATATGTATTACTTTGGACTTACTTGTGAATTGTACAGAAGAAAGGAAGGGGAAAAAAAAAAACCCTTACTTCCAAAAATGTTTGTTAAAAGCCTGCCATGGGTTGGCACAAAATGGAGGTAAGAGTCCCCGAGGTTGAGTGGCAGCTAGTCAGTGGCACTTACAGCCTATTACACAACAGGGGACTACATGCTAAATGTGCATGCTGACCTCAGAAGAGATGCCACCTCTGCTGGTGGCCAGGAAAAGGCATCTAGGAAAGGACCTTTATGAGAAGGCCCTGAACAAACAAAACATGTGCTCTTGGCAAATGGGCACAAATGTAAAGCTGTACAGTGACGGTGGTGGGCATGGGACACACCTGCTCTGGCCAGCATCAGCAAACACACACGTAGTCTTCTTTAAGTGTGACAATCTCTTCAAATAGTGTTGAGCTCTGATGTCCATGTGTTTTGTTCC
Organism: Lophiomys imhausi; assembly: GCA_907164525.1. Classification (NCBI taxonomy): domain Eukaryota; kingdom Metazoa; phylum Chordata; class Mammalia; order Rodentia; family Muridae; genus Lophiomys; species Lophiomys imhausi. Next base: position 7,691,370 of record CAJQZJ010032904.1, read on the forward strand.
TTGCAGCAAAGCACTCATGGTTGAGAATTCAGTCTGTGGAGACAAGACTTGGAGGGTGCTGAGCAGTGCCCCGGGAGAGGGCAATAAGGTCAGGTGGCAAGCACCAAGTGATAGGCCCTTTCTCCATGTCCTAAGAGTTTGGCATTTGCTTTCAAACAATGGAAAACTTCCTACTGGGCTGTATGAGGTGACTGCTGTAGAACAGACAAGGCAGGACAGTGAATCCCACAATGAGAAACTTAGCCTTTCGCTATTCTTTTCTAGTCTTTCCCATTTCAGAGAGAGTATCTGTCAGAGTTTAGACTAGGAAGTCTTTAAACCCCTCTCCCACCTTATTAATCCTTGCTTTAAACAGAGGATCTCACACCCAGGGTTTTTGACATGCATGCAGGATCTAGGAGAAAGTCAATGCCATTCTTTTGTCTCCATTGTTATAATTCTGAGAGTCACCTCTGAGTCACACTAAGTGATACTAGGCTTTTATATCTTTATGTTTCTTAGAACATATATTTAAGTTTTTTTTTAATAAACCAAGTAACAGATATAACGTAAGGCAAATGGTGATTCCAGAATGAAAACCACTAAGCTTTGATCAGAGCTGATCCTGCACACCTGACAGCCACCAAAACCACTTCAATCGTGGAATAATATAATTACACTCCCCCATAAATATTTTGTGGGATGCTGCCACATTTTAGCTCTCTCATAGCTTTTAGCAGCAAGAGTCCATGGCCTGAAACTTCTGTAATTGCAAGCCCAAATATACCTTTTCTCCTTCTAACACATGATTTGCTATGCATTTTATCACACTAACTGGAAACTAACAACACTGAATTGGAATTTCTAGTCTAGCAGTTCCCCAGATGGTTCTAATGCATGCTGACACTTGAGGACTGTAGGGCCAGGGAGAGAAGATATTGTGCAAAACCAACTATATTATTTTACATAAGGTCTTTGGTCAGGCCTCAGTTTCCTCAACTATGCAATGAGTGGCTGTAAGACTGCTAGCATGTTACTAAACCTTGTTGCTTCTGAGAGCCCAACCCTCAAATCTCCATCACCCTGCTTTACTAAGGGAGCCTGACTTTTAACAGAGTACTGGGAATACCAACAATCATCTTGCTTTCCAACTCCTCCTTAGTAGGTGTGGCCATGAGGTCTGTGGTGGCCAATGGGAAAATGGAAGTGATGCCTACATCTTCTGAAAAGCCTCCTCAAAGAGAAGACTTATATCTCTCTTCATCCCTTCTCTGCCCTCCAGTTTGGAAGACAGATCACACATCGTGGCTGTAAGGGGGAAGGAATACGCTAAGGAGAGAAAAGCATCAAAAGGGGAAACCTGGTTCCTAATGAGTCCTGAAGTCACTCACTGCACCAAGTCTGCTTTAGTCCCCAAACTATTCTATGTAGGAAAGGGGCATTATCGTTTTAGCAATTATTAGTTTCGTTTCTCTATGCCCTTACATTGTCATGAAGAAGCCTCTTCTACCTTGTAATGTTATAAGAAGATGCTGTGAGAAAAAAGCAAGATAAACTAGCCTCTAATCCCAGCCTTTAATCCCAGGGAGGCAGAGGCAGGCAGATTTCTGTGAGTCTGAGGCCAGCCTGGTTCTAGGATAGCCAGAACTACACAGAGAGACCCTGACTCAAAAACATACAACAACAAGCAAGATCCCCTGTATCTTGGTACCCAGCCTTGGAATCAGCATTTTATGAGTTCCCATGGGCTAATGTTTGTCATATGTTCAAAGAATAGGAGAGCAAGAAACTTGGGCACATATTTAGGATCATATGATAAGGATCATATTTAGTCACCCTCTCCCATAAATGATGATTTTTTTTAAAGAAAACAAAATCCAAAATTGACATTCTCTTTACAATATCAATTCCATTCACGACACAATCATTACACCAGTTAGACCAGTATTTGTGAGTTTATGGACATATTAGGATGAATTGCAATCTCTGAACTCAGTTTTCTGTCCTCTGGACCCTACAGCTTCCCACCACAGTCTGCAAAGCTATTGTTTTTCCTGGCAGTGCAGGTAAAACTCTACAGCCCAGCTATGGGTGTGAGATGACAGCTACTTGGCAGCATGACCATGGTTTTGATGCAAAACAAAGTGTATCTCCTCAAAGCAGCAAGGAGTAAACCAGCTCAGCAGCCTGTCCACACAGGGAACAGGAGCCCTGCGAGGATTCGAGTTATCCTGTGTGGTGCATGCCACAGTTTGCAAGGGGAAAGGCCAACTCTAGCTCACCTATGTCTTTGCAGGATGAGGCATTTCAAGGAAAGCATGGCCACATGCTAGGCCTCCCCTTTTTCAAACCAGTGGTTCAGTAAGGATGCACCGGAGAAGCTGGCTGCTCTCACCCAAACAGCTTGTTAATTAGCGCTCTATGCTAGCAGTCTATGGGAAGGTGGGAGGAAAATTCAGAGGCTTGCACACGTTGCAGAATACCAAGCAAGAGAAGAAAGCACAACTGAGCAATTAGTCATTAAAAATGGTTCGTTCTGAGTAAACACGCACCATTTTCCAATACTGGGTCTCAGAGAAGAGCAGAAGTGGAATTTGAGAGAGAGCTGTTCTGGGGATCGGTTACATCTCTACACAGCTCATCTTATGGTAGCAAGTTGCAGGCACTCCTGGAAATGAGGTGAATCCAAGAGTTATCAAACCCTTTCTTTATCTTCATGGAAGCTGCCTTTAACTCTTGTGACTTTTATATTCATTAAAAAGTATATTTTGGCATTTTATTAGGAAGCTCATTAATGTTGCTGGCCAAGTAGCTATTGAGTATCAATTTTCTGTGCAGTCAGACTACATACCTCTCTAGACTTACCTACTTACTAAAGCCAATACTAAGGGCACCGAGTCCTTAATTAAATTAGAAAGCTCCTGGGTTTCTGACTCTGAAAGGATCAATTGCTTGAAATATTTCTGCATGGATAAATATGAGCTTATGTCATTTATGGTCGTATCTGGCAGTTTCTTCTGTAGGGCTGTCATATTTTATAATGTGTTCCATATTTTAGAGAAAGGAAAGGTACCAGGGCCTAAGTACTGTACAACTCTTGTGGGTCTCATTCCCATACCAGTCTACGGTACCTTATAGAATTGCCTAGTATACAATATAAGCAGCCTTGGGTACAGGCTATGACTGCTAAAGTCATTAGATAGACTTCTGGTAGCTTGGGTGTGAGCTATTGGGAAATGGCTGGCAATGTATGCTTCAAGAGCAGAGGTGGGGACATTAGAGCTCTAGTAGGCCAATGTCTACCCTGTGTGGTTATGGGTGATGTTTATGTCACTGGCTAAGATTTAGAAGTAAAGAGGCTGGTGAAGGAAACAGTAACACTACTTTCTGGAAGGCTCCAGGTTTGGGGTATGGTTGGCTTCAAGACCCAGAGGGGGCTGGGCAGTAGCTAGCAGGGTACAGGCATTCCCTAGTCTGTAGCTTTCCTAAGGATGTGTCTGTATGCTAGACAGGAAGGGAGTTTTGTTAAATTTATTTTTGAAGCTGGTAGCACCTTAATGTTTGACAAAGTATGCTTTCCCTGCAACCTGCAAGCTTCCAGGTGAGTGCATTTCATGGGAGGGACTCCTATTGCCAGCATGGTGCTCCATCCAGCTCTTAGCTGCCACTGTAGATCCCTTCAAAGATCCTAAAGGAGCTGCTCAACTGTTGTCATGGTTACCAGGGGACACTGCTGAGGCCACAATGTTTTCAAGGAGGGTAGTCTTGGGTTGAATATCCTGAGTTTCTGAGTAGGAAACTGACAAGAGAATGGTTTCTCCCTTCCTTCTCTCTTCCTCACAGTGCCTAACCTGACCCTTGATGACTCAGACGTCTCAGTGATAATTCTAGTCTCAGTCTGGACCAAACCTTAAAACAATCAGACTGATCTAGGGTAGACGCACTTGGCATGTCTTCTCCTGCAAACCAAGAGAGGTTCCTGGACCATGTAACTTTTATACATAAAAGATGCAGCAGAAGTAACTCTCTGGACCCAATATGCTAATAGGAACACACATCTTGAGTACTTCGTATAGGCATTGTACTTACACAGACTTCATGTAATTCACTAACCTACCAACGGAGTTGGGGAACACTGTCTACATTTTATCTGTGGGGAAGGAAGGACTTGTAGTGGTGATGCCCAAAGCTGCACAAGGAGTAAGCAGCAGAGCTGGGATTCAAACTCAGGTCTGTTTGGTTCTAAAGGTAGACTAGAGTTTCCTCTAAGCCAGTTACCATTTCAGATGCTGAGAAGTGATAGCTCCAAGAGACACATAACCATCCACTGGACACAGAACATCCATCTATTCATTATGTGAACATGTACTGAGTCTGTTCTAAGCCAGATCCTCTACTGGTCATTGGCGACACGAAGACATAGTCTCTGTCCTTAAGACACTAACGTACTGTCAGCCAATAGTAATTTAAAAAGAGGAATCTACAAGACTCTACTAGGGGGAAATTGTGGAAATCTTTCTGGAAGAAACAGTATCTGGCTGAGCCAGCTCAGTCTCAAGGTGTGTGTGTGTGTGTGTGTGTGTGTGTGTGTGTGTGTGTGTGTGTGTGTGTGTGTGTGTGTTGGGGGAAGTAGGGGGGGTGCAGAAAAGGGGAAAAACAGAGTAAGACCCAGCAATACCTATGCTCAAAGAACTCACAGAACTGCAAAGATAATTATGATACATATACAGGGAAGGAGAATAAAATCCCTGAATAAGGGTCGACATAGGTAAGCCATATATAAAAGTGTTGGAGAACTGAGAAACTAGATGCAGAAGGGTCAGTAAGATCAGCTAAAGAAACAGTGGAATAAAAGATGAGGATGATCCTTTGAGACAGGGTCTCTATATATATCCCTGGCTAACCTGAAACTCCATATGTACACCAGGATGGCCTGGAACTCACAGAAATCCATTGCCTTTGTCTTGAGTGATGGGATTAAAGGTATGTGCCACCACACACTGGGCCAATATTGTTTTTTTCTTATTTTGTTAAGGCTCTATCCTAGTTTCATTTCTCTTCAGGTTTCATTTCCCAATGAAAGAAAAAATTTATTCAACATACATCTAAAGCTTATGCTGAGGGCAACATGTTACTTAAGGCCCCAGTGGAGTGTGTAGTATTAAGGCTATACAAAGGCAAAGACATAGAATCCTTGAGTAGACAGCAAACAACCAACATGGTGAAACTTTGGGATGTAAGCTCCAAACCAAATGGCATGAGGACCTGTTATTAATTCAGATTTGAAAATAGGACCTGTCAGGAAAGATTTCATCCTTGCTAGTTTATCCATTTACGTCTCCATTCAAGATTCATTCCCTGGTACATCCCATCTACAAGGTAACTCTCCAGAGCAGTGGTTCTCAACCTTCCTAATTGCTGAGATCCTTTAACACAGTTCCTTGTGTTGTGGTGACCCCACAACCATAAAATTATTTTTGTTGCCTCTTCATAACTATAATTTTGCCGTTATGAATCATAATGTAAATATCGATGGAGTTAGGCAACCCCAGTGAAAGGGTCGATCGACCCCTTAAGGGGTCGTGACACACACATTGAGAACCACTGCTTTAGAGCAAGCACAGGTCTAGAGACATAAGCCACCAAACCAATATAATGTCATATACAAGCATGAGCTGTATCCACGATCAAGAACGCCTGTAAAAGAGAATTCAAAAGGCAGAGTAGGTAGTTTGAGGACTGACTCCTCAAAAGAAATGAGTTTGCCAGGTGGAGACCACAAAGGTATGGGAAAAGGCACAGAGTTTACTGCCCACAGGACGAGAAGGCTTGAAGTGCGGAGTTTGGCCTTTATTCTCCAGGTAACGGACTGTCATTAAAAGAGATATGACCAGAACAGGCTCGTGACTGGATTTTTCGTTTTAGAAGCGCCCTTCCGTTCTGTTTTGAAGGTAGGGTAGAAAGCACAGAGTTGGTGACTCAGCCATGGACCACTACAGCATCTGGATCTTAAAGGAAAGATGGGAGAGTAGGCGAAGCGCTGATAGAATGGAGGCCGAAGGGAATCTCTTTGGACATGTGCATTCTGGATAAGGACTACGCAGTTCTAGGCACTGCACAGCTGTCGGGAAAATCCGCCTCCCCTTCCACCCCTCGGGGGCGGAGCACGGGCCAGAGCACGTGATGCCTGGGACACCCACCTTTACTCTGGGCAGGCCTCGCATATATTCTCGGTTTCATGGGTTGCCACTTCGACCCCCAACACTTCGAGTCAGTGCTTCAGTGTGCAAGATGCCCATTCTCTTCCGAATGTCTCTCTACGGGCTTCCTGAGAAGCCTACTTTAGGAGCATAAATCTCGAAGGGGTCCTTGCCCACAAAAAAGATGGCGGTACAGCGCTGCACTGAGTGCGCGGCTCCTGCGCGGGACCGGCTGGGTGAGGTGCAGGCGGAAGGGGCGGCTCTGAGATGTCCGGAGACCTTCCTGGGAGGGGCTCTGAGCCTGGGAGGCATGGCCTAGTGTAAATTGTAGTGTCGGATTGGTCTCCTGGATGCTGGGCGGGGCCTCCGCTGCACCCCGCCTCTCCCTCCCTCCTCGAACCGGAAGTGTCTCTCGGTCTTTCCAGCTGGTTGTCATTTCACTCGGCTCGGTCCTGAGGAGAAGCACTGAGCCGCGGCTGCGGGACCCGGGCATCGGAGGCAGTGGCGGCGGCGGCGGAGGCGGCGGCGGCGGCAGCAGCGACAGCAGAGGAAGACGAGGAGGAAGGACGAGAGAAAAAGAAGAGCCAGGCGGAGTCCGCAAAGACGACAGCTGGGACTGCGGGACCGGGGAAAAGCGGCGGCGGCGGCCCAGGAACCGTGAGGAGAAACAAAAGCCTTCTAAATTATAGTTTCCAAGCAGTCTAGGGGAAAAGGGAGTGCGAGCCCACGGGGGAGACTTTCTCCTTCACAGAAACTACGGTAGCGGGGTTTTCCTTTTTGTCCATCCCCCTTCCCCCCCCCCCCCCCCCCCCGGCGGAGAATCGAACTGAGAGAACTGAACAAACCGCCCCTGGGTCCCATGAGGGAAAAAAACCCCGGAGCCGCAGAGAGGGGAAGAGGCAGAATCCGCAGGACCTTCCAGGTCGCCCCCTTGCTCCCCGCACCCCCGGGCCGCCAGCTCGCCCTTGTCCAGTCTCGCTAATCCCTCCTGATCGCGACACCCCCCAGAGGGAGAAACGGGTGTTTCCAACCCCTTTCATGGGGGAAAGGAAGCCGAGGGGAGCCCAAGAACAGCAAACGCAGCAAGATCTGCACCCGGAGCCCCAGGAGCAGCCCCAGGGGCCCACACTGCACCCTACAAAAGAACAGAAACAGGACCAGGAACAGCAGAGATCTCCCTGCAATCATCTTTGCTTTAGTCAAGGCTGATTTCCTCTTTGGCAACCAGAAATTCACCTTCCCGCCCCAGATAACCTAATATAATCTATCTATATATAAATATATAATATATAATGTTCTTAAATTATTCCTGATTTTTTTAACCAAGCTGCCAAGAAAAGAACGTATTCTCCCCTTAATCCTATTCTAATTTTTATGTGAATCTAAACTGCTGAGGAAGACCATATGTGATTGTTAAATTTTATATATATATTTTTACGCTGCACAATGCTTATTCTTCTATATCCATAGATGCTTGAGAAGCTGTGTTTTTGTCATTCATGTACATTTTCCTTTGGAAAAAGAAAGCGCCTATTTTACTAACCAAAGACTTGATTTTTACCTTTTTCCTTTTTTATTCACTCCTAGAAATAAGCCCAATTGGATTCATATCAATATTTTAAGAGATTTTTTTTAGTTGTCTTTTCCTTTCAGAGAGACCAGAATTCCAAATCAGAGATACTTAGGGTGATGAGCTGCGATCTTTGAGTTAGCTATAAATAAGATACTTCAAGCAAACAAACACATTTGAGACACGGGGGAAAGACGTGAGACATTAGGTTGTCTTTTTTTATTGTGAGATTCCGATCCTAAAAATAATAAATGGGGGATTACGGGTTTGGAGTGCTAGTGCAGAGCAATACTGGGAATAAATCTGCTTTTCCAGTCCGATTCCATCCACATCTGCAGCCTCCACACCATCACCAAAATGCCACCCCCAACCCTGCTGCTTTTATAAATAATAACACAGCTGCCAACGGCAGCACTGCTGGGTCAGCTTGGCTCTTTCCTGCTCCAGCTACCCATAATATTCAGGATGAGATCTTGGGGTCAGAAAAAGCAAAAAGTCAACAGCAGGAGCAACAAGACCCCTTAGAAAAGCAACAGCTCTCCCCGAGTCCAGGTCAGGAAGCCGGAATACTGCCTGAAACCGAAAAGGCAAAAACTGAAGAAAATCCAGGAGACAGTTCTTCAGAAAACAGCAATGGAAAAGAAAAAATACGCATTGAATCACCAGTGTTGACAGGGTTTGATTATCAAGAAGCCACCGGCCTCGGTACTTCCACCCAACCCTTGACATCGAGTGCATCGTCCCTTACTGGTTTCAGTAACTGGTCAGCAGCGATAGCACCTTCTTCCTCCACGATAATCAATGAAGATGCAAGTTTCTTTCACCAGGGAGGGGTCCCTGGCGCTTCAGCTAATAATGGTGCTCTCTTGTTTCAAAATTTCCCCCATCATGTCAGCCCTGGCTTTGGTGGTAGCTTCTCCCCTCAGATCGGGCCTCTGTCCCAGCACCATCCTCATCATCCCCATTTCCAACACCATCACAGCCAGCATCAGCAGCAAAGGAGGTCTCCTGCCAGTCCCCACCCCCCACCCTTCACGCATAGAAATGCTGCTTTTAACCAGCTGCCGCATTTGGCGAATAATCTTAACAAACCTCCTTCTCCATGGAGCAGCTACCAGAGTCCCTCTCCAACCCCCTCTTCTTCCTGGAGCCCAGGAGGTGGCGGCTATGGTGGCTGGGGAGCTTCTCAAGGCCGAGATCACCGCAGAGGGCTGAATGGTGGAATAACACCCCTGAACTCCATCTCACCTTTGAAGAAAAATTTTGCAAGCAATCATATTCAGCTCCAGAAGTACGCCCGCCCTAGCTCAGCCTTCGCTCCCAAATCCTGGATGGAAGATAGCTTGAACAGGGCTGACAACATTTTTCCTTTTCCGGTAAGATGTTGTTCCATTAATAGATTAAGATGAATAAGGAAGTAGTGGAGTGGAGTGTCTGTGGAATGAAAGAATCAGAATTGTCTGTATTCACATTAGAGATCTTAGAAAATGAGTCAGTTGCCATGAGTGTAATTGGAACAAAATAGTCATCTGTTTTTTGGGTCTTCATTTTCTATTTATAATTACAGATATTGGGTAGTTAGTGATGTCCTAATTAATACCTTTCTTGCTTAAGAAGAGAATTTTCTATCAGTAAAACTGTAATATGTAGCAGAAATGTGTTTTATTGTGGAAATTAATGAATATTTTCTGCCTATCTGAAGGAGCTAACTAGAAATGACCTTTTTTTGACATTGTAAGGTAGGGATTCACTGATACCAACTCTGGGTTCCAGTTTTCCTCCTGGCTATATTTAGATGTGGACCTTGCAGTCTGAGCAGTCTGCACTGATCAATTCAGCAAGTCCTTCTAAACCTGTCTGCAAATTCTGACCTTTCTTGTGTCAGTTAGGGACAAGGGGTACAGATGGTTTCTTTGTCATGTTTAAAGTTTTTATTTTTTATTTATTTATGTCTGTATTTTTCAGTACTGGGTATAGAACTCAGGGCCTTCTAAAAGCTAGCCATTTCTTTTTGAATGCCTGTGAAGGTGTTGATTTCAGAGTTCCTGATCTGTTTTTTGGTTTTGTTTTGTTTTCTGTATATGGTGCCTTTCACCTACTTGTTTATTTTCCAGTGTTAACACTAGGGGTGTAGATATTAAACCATTCCTAAAATTAGATCCAGGCAAAGATCACTTTTCTTTGTTGCCACTAGTATATCCTTTTTCTGGTAGGAATCACATTGTTGTTTTTGAAGTAATGAACAGCCAGTTTATCTCGCAGAAACTAGGTAAAGGGAATTTGATGACTAGATGAACATCACTTACTGCACTCAATTTACATTCTGTAGAATATGATTGCTTCTATGTCCTTAGAAAATGTATAGAAATAAGGTACACTGAGCCTGTCCTCACATTAACCTCATAAGGTAAGTCTGTCATTATCCCACTTACAGATAAGGGAAGTAAACATGGGGTTAAAAGCATGTATACATGACTGTGTGATACACACATGTGTCACAGCAAAGGGTATTTTAGATACAGTTCTTCAGGGACTAGAGCATATTATGAGACAGTGTTCCTGTTTAAGGGAAGGGAAAGTTTGCTAGAGAGAGTTCCATGTCAGTCCAAGGAATTAAACAAATATGTCTTTACTCCTTAAGGATACAGGTGCAAGGCACCTTAAAATATTTGGTCAAATTTAGTTTTAGATTTTCTTAAAAAGACTTTTATTTCTGCCTGTCAAAAAAAGTTGTGGGCATGTTGTTTTTAGAAAACTTTTTTTTTTTTTCTCAAGCCAAAGTGCAGTTGTAAGGTAGTGACAGATAAATAGCTATTGAAGACATTGACAAAGACTTTAAAAGTTGTTATTAATATCCCTTAGGCCATAGATATTAAAGCAGTTTAATGCAAAGGTGACTGATGAACTATTTATGTATTGCTAATTTGAAAACCCCATACCTTTTAACTAGATTATAATTAAAGTGAGAACTGAATACACTTTTCTTTCTTATTTGCTAATTCTTACAGTAACAGTAAATTTATGTGACCTTATGACCATTTCTTATTCTGAACTTACTAACTTATGATAAATATTTGGAGAAAATGAGAAGTTCAGGAAACAAAATATGTGTGTCAAGTTTTCTCCCTGTGGCTGATAAGATGTGTTGAACATGTGGAATCCTTTTGATCAGTTTCTTTGGTGATTAAACTGATTTAAATAACAGACTAAGATTGATACCAAAAGATGTTGTTAGAAACTGTCTTTCAGAGGCCTGGGGTTATCACTCAGTAATAGAGCACTTATCTGGCCCGCAGAAGGCTTTGGATTTGATCTCCAGTACTGAAAAAAAAAATTACTTTCCTTTTTTTTTTTCCTTGGCTATTATACTGAGGATAAAAAAAGGGTGGTCAATAAACCTGGTTCAAATACAGAAAGCCTGGGTGTGGTAGTGTACACCTTTAATCCTAGCACTTGGAAGGTCTGTGGATCTCTTTGAGTTCAAGGCCAGCCTGGAATACATAGCAAGTTCTAGGCCAACCAGGGCTACATAGTGAAACTCAATCTCAAAAATTTTTTTTCAAGTATGAAAAGATTAAAAAGTGGATATTTTTTCTGCTCCCTATCTCCATCATTTTTGGTAGTTGTTTACTTTGAGGTTATAATATTCATATACAATCAGGATAGTATGGCATTGTTATATTAAAAAGAAATTACCTGAAATATATCTAATATTGGGCAACAGTTATTTAGTTTGAAATGAACCAGAATTTTTTTTACATTTATTTACTGCAGGTATGTTTGTGTTCTGACTATATCTAGGGTCTTAAAATTAATCATGCTTAAAAATTAATGCTTTTCACTTTTATTTATGTTTTGTGTGTGTGCACATGTGTACATGTAGAGGTCAGAAGATAACTTACAGAGGCTAGTTTTGTCCCTCCACCAAGTGGACCCAGGGATCAAACTCAGGTAGTGTACCCACCATGCATTCTGCCTGATCTCCCCATTTTTGTTGTTGTTGTTGTCCATTTCAACATTCTATTTTGTTTACATTTATAAACCCTGATTAGGCATTCCAGTAGTCCCCTACCTGTCCCACCAACAAGGTATATTTTGAGAAAAAAAATTAATTAAAAGTTGCTTCTGACTTCTTACTTAGCCTAAAAGCTTCAAGGTATGAATTGAGTGAGAAGTCATGACTTAAATCCTATTTTCAGACACATTAAATTAATATACATTTAATAATATATAAGATGTCTTTTATGTTCTAAGTGCTTTGTATGTATTGATTTACTCAATAATCCTATGAGGTAGAAATCATTGTTCACATGCAAGATTTGGCTCTTAACTGTTAGTTATACTATGGTGCCTCTTCACAAAATCATAATACAGATGTAAGTTGAGGGTGAGAGGAACTCCTCCCAGAAGCAATGTAAGATGAAAGGGAAAAAGTTAACTATATATAATAACCAAAAGCTGATTGTAAGCCAAATATAGTTTCTGCTATCCTGGAAGCTGAGGAAGGTTGGAGAGTCTTAAAGCTATGGGCAGCTTGAGCAATATAATGAGGCTTTCCATTAAAAAGCAAAAAGTTGGCTCATAGAGTTTTAAAAGTAAAAAATAATAGACCATATTTGTTTATCAGCTTGAAATGTTAAACTTCATAAGGTTATTGTCAATACTTAAAATGTTTATTACATTTATTTATTGTATTTTTGTGTACCTTCCAATTCCACAGCACATGCATGGAGGTCAGAGGACAACTTGAGAAGTTGTTTCATTCCTTCTACCATGTGGGTCCTGGGGATTGAACTCAGGTCATCAGGGTTGGCCACAAGTACATTTACCCAATCTCACTGGCCCAAATCCTTTCATTTTTTCATTTTGAGTAGTTACTCTATGTCTCAGAAATGGATTAGGTGCTCTGAGATAGGCTCTATTACTTCTTATAATAGAACTCTCAACCCCATGACTTGGTTGTATTGTCCTATCTTCAAAATAAAGGAGACACGGCCCATATTCATGTGAGTAAGGTATGATGTGACCCTTATATTAAGGAGAAAAAAGTCCTGTCTGTCCTGCCAAACACATCCTGAAACTCCAATTTCCAAACCAAATAATAGATTGGGAGCCTGCCAGTAATTATATTTGAATATAGCACCTTTTTGGAGTGATGCCTAGAACTGTCCTTACAGGAAAAGTAGAGCAGCTTTCCTCAGCTATATGCTGTTATCTTAAGTTCCACTTATGTTCCCATCTGCATTAGCTAAGAACCAGGAAAGTGGCCACAAAGATTATCCTCAGTCCTGATTGGTAGAGAGAGAATTCAGGACTTAGGGCTCCTTTTGCTCTTACCTTAGACACGACATCACAGGTTTGTTAAGTTGTCTTAATTACACAAGTAATTCTTGTCACCATAATAACTTACCTGGTGTTGTCAATTTATAGTATTCTTAAAATTGTATGCCACACTGCGTGTTTATAAACAGAAAGTCATTACAGTGCTTTAGGTCAACACTTCTTGATGAATTATTAAAAATCATCATAACATGTAACCTTATTCCATTTTATTTTTTCTTCATGTGATTTCAAGAGTTTTTTGCATAGGAAATCTATGCAATAGATTGAAAATACAAAGAAACAAATTTTGTGATTGTGAAATATGTGTTGGATGGTTCTAGCTGTGGCCGAATTGAAATACTGGAATATATGCTCGAAAAAGCCTATGTGGTAGAACTTCTTCCTCTTTGTAGAGACCTTCTAACTGGGTCCATTATTTCCTGATGGAGCTGAAGATAACTGGCATAGACTTTTAAAAAAACTTTTCCTCCCATTTATTTTCCTCATTTTTAAAACAGATTTATTTGTATTTACTGTGTCTGGGTGTTTTGCCTATATGTATGCACCTCACGAGGCCTAGTGCCTGCAGACCTGAAAAGGGCATTGGATCTGCAGGAAATGGAGTCACAGATGGTTGCGAACTGCCATATAGGTGCTGGGATCTGAGGCCATGTCCTTTGCAAGAGCAGTAAGAGCTCTTAACCACCAAGCCATCTTTCCAGCCAACAGGGTAGAATTTTTAACCATATTTTGTGTTGTTTTTTTTTTTTTCAGGGAACCCATGAAATATAATCAAAAAAAATGTTCTAAAGTCTATCAGGAAAAGCTTACTTATTGCAAGCCTAGTGAATATGGTTATTGGTAATTGAAGCTAGGAAGGTGATATCTAGTTCACCGGGGCAAGCTTATGAGAATGATCCTTGGTGCTCCTGAGAAAGAAACAGTGAAAGGACTCTTAAAATTAACTTAGGCTTAGTGTTTGAATTTTACAGTCTAGATTCATTTTTCTTTCAAGTTTTCTGTCTTGGTAGAGTGAAAATAATCTTGAAAGCACTGTGCTGTCACATTGTGTCCAACAGTGTGTTTTACCTAGACTTTTGGTCTCATCACACACGAGATAGTGTGAACAACAACGTGCTTTTGCCGTAAGGTCAAAGCCCACAGTATGACTATTTTCTTTTTAACTTTTTGTGACAAATATTCATTTGATTTCATTTGAATTATTCAAAGGTCTATTACAGAAATTAAAAATAAGTTTTTGGCTTGACCTATTTGAGGCAGCAGACATATTTTAAAATGTAATTTTAGTGTAGTTTTTCATCACATTTAATATTATTGAGTAGAGTGAGTTACATTTTCAAGTTTCAGAAAATAACCTGTAGATAGAAAGATAAGGTTACATATATTATTATTTAAGTCAGCTTCTGAATGTAAAATATGAATAACTACTGAAAAAGACTATTATGTGAGGCCAAAATATAGTTGGACTGTGACATACTTAAATGTGATTCTGAACCCCAACTGAATGGCCTGGAGTAAGTCCCTTAAATTTTGGAAGCTAATAGCTTATCAAGATAATGGTGAAGGATTATTGTAAGGCACCTTAAACATGTGGCCATGCTGAAATTGAAAATGTGTCTCTGAAATGTTGAGTAAAATTGTAAAATGAGGACAATTACAAATGTAGCTAGGGTTTCCCTGAACAATTCTGACTCACCTTAGTGCTGAGTGTCTTGTTTATGTGTTGTTTCTCAGAGAACACTTTTACAATCAGCTGTAGATGCAACCTATGAGAGAGAAATCATTTAGCAGAGTTACCAGTTTTCTCGGAAAAGCAAGTTTTAGAGTTATAGATATTTAAACTTTGATTTATAGTTTGCCTCTGGTGATACTTTTCTTGCCACAGAGTATAAATAAGTAATATATGCAGATGTACAAAGTAACTTATTTAAGAATTTATTTACAAATTTCTAAAATATTTTTGGAAATTTCTGTTTTATAATGGTCACATTTACATATCATTTCTGTTATGCCTAAACCTGAATCTATTAGTTTGCCTTAAAAGTTAACCAAGTAGCTCCTGGATTAAAATGGAATTAAACCATTAGGTTAGTTTATGATTTGCTTATAATGTTTAAAAATGCATGCTGAATATACTGCAAACATTAGAAAAGGTTAGAAAGAGATTATAAATATATTATCAATCATTTTTGTGAGTCCTATACCTATTTCATACATACAGCTCAATAAATTTATGCTAAAAATTAAAATACAAAATAAAACTAAATTATAATGAAATAATATTAAACACATAATATATTAATATTATGTATATAAATATAACATTAGAAAGTCATATAATATCCAATTTAAATCAATGGTACTATTTCCAGCTTCTTAAGAAAAGTCACAGCCGGGCAGTGGTGGCGCACGCCTTTAATCCCAGCACTTGGGAGGCAGAGGCAGGCGGATCTTTGCGAGTTCGAGGCCAGCCTGGTCTACAAATTGAGTCCAGGACAGCCAGGGCTACACAGAGAAACCCTGTCTCGAAAAACAAAAAAAAAAAAAGAAAAGTCACATACTTTCTATTAAAATGTTGTTCTTTTAATATATATATTTAGTATATGTATCCTTTAATATATATTATAGTATATAAAGCAACACATATTATAAAGGTCTTTCTTTTCTTATTTTAGACAGGATCTCGCTACATAGTCCAGGGTGACCTGGGACTTGCTGTGTAGCCCAGGCTGGCCTTGAACCTGTGATCTCCTACATTTTCCTCCCAATTTCTTAGATTACAAGCATTTACTACCATACCTGGTGCCTTAAACTTTTAATAAAACCACTCAATGCAAACCTTTGGATAGCAGAATTCTGATTCTGATTCTGATTCTTGTCAAAGAAAACCCAATGAACTATTTAAACTTTGGTTAGCATTTATTAGCCTGTATCATTCAGTATTTTGAAAGATTTTGCATTGAGTTTTTTTTTTAAGTGTTAGGCACCATATGGTGATAAATGCCTGTCTCATGTTTATGGGCTGAAATATTAAACTTTAAAGCCTTAAGCTATATAAGTACTTCCCATATTGTACTGTACTGGGGCTGGACAATTTGAATTTGCTGAGTATTTTTTGATACACCCCAGTCATTGTTATACACCTAAAGAAAGGTATAATTAATCTTCAAAGCCATATTTGTATTTAAAATGTCATATAACATTTTAGATAATATCTCTTTCAGGAACCCTAGAGGGCTATATCTAGTTGGTAGGTTCATGGTGCTAGTTAAACATCCGCTGTCTTTTTGTTGTCCATGACCTCAAGAACATTCCTACCCCTAAACTAATTGTAATTGTGATAAGTCAGATCTGAATTCTAAATATGGCTTTGCTGCTTACTAGTCATATAAACCAGACAAGCATGCTGCTTTCATGATTCTTTCTTTTTTTCCCCCTGTTTCCTTTCTCTGGCCCTTTTGAGAATAAAATGAGATTATATCTAATATTTGTCTTCCAGAAGATTCTGTTATTAAAAGAAAACAAGATTTTTAATAGCATTATTAGTCAGAGCCAGCAAGTTTGCTCAGAAGGTGAGAACACCTATGGCCAAGCCTTATGATGTGAGTTTAGTTCCTGAAATCCATGAGGTAGAAGGAAACAGTTGACTCCTGCAAGTTGTTCTCTGATCTTCACACATATTCCCTACTAGATAGCATTTGTGCATGCACACCCAACACACACACACACAAAAAAATAAATCTTTAAAAAACTTTACAATCCAGTTTTGTGAATAGCAATTTAAGTGTCAAAAAAAGATGGTGAGTTGACTCAGTGGGTACATGCACCTACCACCAAACCTGATGACCTGTGGTTGATTCAGAGAACCTGTGTGGGAGAAGGAGAAAACTGAGAGGGGTCCATGGCACTCATGCACCTGTGTATGCACACCCCCCACACTAAATCAATAAAGTCATTTAAATAAGTGAAAATCATTATATGACTGGTATGGGATGATTAACCTTTATTTTAAAGAATATTTTTATAAATGAAGTATAATTTTAAAAATAAAATTGTTGCACATAGATAATAGTGGAACGTAGGCTACATAATAATCTTTATTTCCCTGAACACAAATAAATACAGTGTCTAATTGGTGATTTTGCCCCCTTTTTGATAAGGTTTTCTCCCCATGTGTTTCTTAATATTTTATTATGGAAATTTTAAAACATTGACTAGACAAAGTGGTGTCCTGAGCTCCCAGGTACATGCCACCTGGTTTCAGCAATCACTGGCTCTTGGATAATCCTCTTTCCCCTACACTCCAGAACTCATGTCTGCCGTATATCTTGAAGCAATTCCTAGACATGGTGGGAATTTATTGTGAAAGTCCACACTTCTCAAAATACAGAGTCTTTAAAGGATATCTTCCAAGGCTCTTCTAATGATACCCGATGCCTCGTGTTTCTGTCGTACCTGCTCAGCCTGGTGTTGCTCCCACATATACCAGTGGCCTCGTCTCTTTCTGGGCCATCAAAAGAACTAAATAAAAGTAGCTCAGCTAAAGCACCAGATCAGCTGCTGGTGACTAGAAAATCTAAGCAGACTATAATATTCTTCAATCTTGACCTTCTAATTCTAGGCTTCTGTGGAATTATGGGTATGATATCTGGAAAGAATTCAAAAGAACAGGACAGGCCTGTGCTTTGGGGATTTTTTTTTTTCTGTTTTGCTTTTAAAAGAAAATCAGAAATTTGGAGTCATTTGGAAGCCTGTGAAGTGCATCAAGCCATATTCATTCATCTCTCTTTCAATATACAGGTATTTGCTGGTAAAAGGCTTGTAGACTAGAAGTATTTGACTATGGCAAGAGAGGGCCTTCCCATAAAGAGTACAGTCTGGGAACTTCCTGTTTTGTGCTTGTGAGTTGAGGAGTGCATTCCGCCTAGGGAACTATTCAGAGAGGAATATGGGCAGCCTGTTCGCGGCTGAACACTGGATGCTTTCTGCCATCATCAAAGAAGAGGCGTCAGGAGCTGCAAAACGTTAAGTGTCTGCTTAGGCGTAGGAGTTGTACATTTTGGTTTACAGTTCTTCCGCTGACTGGGCCCTCAGCTGGCAGGTGGACATGGAGAAGAGGGACTCGCACAGCTGCTTAGAGTCTTCCTGTGTCTATGACCTGATGTAGTCTCTCCGGGCAGCATTTTAGTTTCGTTTACTTTCCTTAAAACAATGGCCTCTTGTGATGAATGGCTTGTTAGTTAGGAGGACATCTCCTGTGATATTTTTGGATGCAGAGGTTTGGGCTTATTATGTTAACCTGTATGAAACTAGCCATAATAAAGCACAGAACAGCTGGATTATTCGCATATACCAATAGCCTGATTTCAAAATGTGACTTTCACATACCTTTCTCATATACCACAGAGAGAAGGCACGCGGGGATGTGTGTTCTTAGTGCCAGCCATTGTGCCTCACTTTCACCTACCATGTCTCATGTATTTCTCACGTTTTCTAGTTGTGTGTATATGCATATGAGTGTGAGGTACAGGTGCCCATGTGCACATGTGCATAGACCAGAGGAGCACATTGGGTATCTTCAGATCTTCAGGACAGGGCCTCTCACTGTACAGGAAGCATCCATCACCTAACTCCTGGGATCTGACCACCTCACATGCTGAAGTTACAGGCATGAGAAGTTGTGCCTAGCTTTTTATTTTATTTTATTTATGGATCCTAGATTTTTTTCATTTTTTCCTTTTATTAAAATAGATTCTTTTCTCATACATTATTTCCTGATACAATTTCTCCTCGCTCTACTCTTTCCAGTTCCTTCTCACTTCCCCTCTGAATCCACTCCCTTTTTGTCCCTCATTAGAAAAGAACATCCTAAGAGATAACAACTAAACGTGACAAAATAAAATATAAGATAAAGGAAAAACCATCATATCCAAGCTGGACAAGGCAGCCCAACAGAAGGAAAAGAGTCCTAAGAGCAGTGTGCCTAGCTTTTTATGTGAGTGCTTCAAACTTAGGTCTCCATGCCTGCAGAGCCATCGTCTTCGTCCTTCATCACACTTTTAGAGATACTTTTTGTGTGTGTGTGAAGTCAGGATTCAGTGATGTTGCAGTGTCAGGATCATTTATCCAGTGAGCAGAGATTTAGAATCAAGTCTTACAATGGATTTTAACTGTTTCTTTCTTCCAAGCAAGGTTAGAATGACTAAGTAGCCAAGAAGAAGGGACTCCATTGAATTAATGGAGTCTATATTACCTCTCTTGCTTTTTAATTAGAATAAGTGACAAGTAGTTTTTTAAAAATCACTTTAAAAGTTTTATAATACTCAAAATACATAAACGTATGTGACATTTAATGAAGGGAAAATAAAAGGCAATTTCTTCAGAAACTTTCTGAAGAGATCTTCTGATTTACCAGTTCATGTGGAAACCAAACAAAGTTATGAACTGATCAGAGTAGCTCAGCTATACTTTAGAATCCTGTTAGGGAATATTTAGTAGCCTAAGACTCTTTACCTTTGTTGATGGCATTATGATGAGAAGGTACTGACTCAGAAGAAATGTGGTGACGAAATATGAGGAACTATTAGATGTATTTACCTTGCCTGGTCTTCACATTCACAAAATTACCTCTTTGATGTCAATCCCTGACCCTTAACCTGCATCCAGGCCATGCAGACACAACAAAGAATTTTATACCTTGTGCACATCAGTAATGAACATTCTAGGTTATGACATGACTTATTTAAATAGATTTTTAAAACTTAGACCTCTGAAGCTTAACTCTACAGTGTGACTTTAAGCTTCATGTTCCTAAAATGGGATAACAACAGCTAGTGACTCCACATGGCACTTGTAAGAAACTAAAGCAGATAAATGGTACATAATTTGTGTAAGAAATGCAGCTCAGGGCCAGAAGGATCAAGGCAGCCTCTTCCTTTATTGGTGGCAGTAGACTTACAGCAATAAGTCTACTTATTGTACCTGTGCTGTGGTAAGCATGTAGTCCTATCCTGTGCTGTGGTAAGCATGTAGTCCTATCCTGTGCTGTGGGAAGCATGTAGTCCTATCCTGTGCTGTGGGAAGCATGTAGTCCTATCCTGTGCTGTGGGAAGCATGTAGTCCTCCCCGGGGAGATAAGCAGCATCCTTGTCTGTCTGATGCAGCCTGAAGTGCTGAGGGACTCTGGGGAAGGAGGCTTACTGTGTGCCTTTTGGAGGCAGAGTCCTGAAGGCTAACTGTACAGTCACCTCTTTGTGATTTGTGGACATAAATAGCATTTCACCCAAGAAGAATATTTATATTTTGGAAAATCTTGGATTAAAACTCCCACAGTTAGCTTTAATTAACTATGAGCTCTCCCAGGACTTTCAGGCTTCCTATTTGTTTTGGCAGCTGACACACTGGCATAGACTTTCCTTTTGAACCAAAATATTTTCCTTTCCCTTCACCAGGGAAAATTTAAGCCAGAAAGAGAAACTTCCACAGCCTGATATGGATTAAGAACAGGCTGAAGGTGATCACAGACAGGGAAGGGGAAAGTAGGCAGCTGGGCGTTGGCCTGGACTCCTAATAATCTGGCTACATTCAATAAATTATACTTTGCATAATTATATACCAGTCTGGTGGCATCCAAACACAGGGACGCATGTTTATAAAAAGAGCCAATAAAGAGTGATCAAGGTAGTGGTTATCATAGAATATATTTAAATAACAAAATGTAGTCTGAAGACAGAGCCTCTACACACAAAACAGCAACCAATACAGAATGTCTAATATGAAGGCTCCTGTTGTTCTTAGCTAGTGAGTGTGGGTATGCCTTTAAATAAGAGTGAAACGTGAGAAAAATTTGCCTTGAGGGTCTCTCATCCTAGGAGTTGGTAGAGGTAATAATTTCCCTATATAATTGATTTTAGAGAAAATCCATAATGTCTAACAAATGGTAGGCATTGATATTTTATACAAAGATTCATACTTGGTGTATGAAGAGATCATACTGTCACACTTCTTACACAGGTAAATAGTGTGGACCATATATATATATATATATATATATATATATATATATATATTTACATACATTTATTTATTTATTCAAGTTACACAACTTGATCACAGCCCCCTCTGTCCACCCCTCTCCTCCTACCCTCTTCCTCTCTCCCTCCTGTCTTCCCCAAATGAGAGGGGCCCCACACCTATCAAGCCCCCTCAGTTCATCAGTCACATGAGGGCTGAGAGTTTCCTTTTACACTGGTGCCCAACATGGCTGCCCAGTTAGGATAAGGTGTTCCACTAACAGGACTTGATTCTTAACTAAGGAGGAATCTAAGAATCTTAACTAAAGAGGAATGAGCATGTGCTTCACCCATCTTTTTAAATGAAGATGGTTTATAGAGCATTTGGTGAACACTCTTGAGAGGAGACATGTTATTAGTAAATGAAGGCAGGTATTCTATGCTGTTGGGTGAGAAAAGAATGCTATACCTAAAATAACAGATTATAGATGTCAGAGGTAACAGTGACAGTTGCAGTACCAGATTTATGTTTGTTTGCTCTTAATGGTGAACCACTTAGTTTCTTCAAGAACAGCTCCCATTTGTTGAAATTGAACTTGATTTGTATATTCTGAAGTATTATGTGCTGTAGAGTTTGGAATTTTTCAGTCTAGAGAACAAAGCCCCTCTCTTTATAAGAAAACTTAAAATGTTTCTTATAGCTTACTTAAGATAGTTAATCAGTATATAATTTATATATATTATAGTATAATAATATGAAAACCACA
Organism: Lophiomys imhausi; assembly: GCA_907164525.1. NCBI lineage: Eukaryota > Metazoa > Chordata > Mammalia > Rodentia > Muridae > Lophiomys > Lophiomys imhausi. The sequence continues at coordinate 7,713,241 of CAJQZJ010032904.1, forward strand.
CCCCCAAATAGCTAATGAAACTAATCTGTTGAATGGGATTGTTTAACTTAGGAGTTTTTAATGTGTAGTCTTGGGCCTCATATGGAGACTTGTCAGAAGTGTGAATTCTTAGTCTGTCCCTGATGTGCTGAATCTGAGGTGACTCAGTAGTCTGTTCTTAAGATCCCCAGCTGATGCTGAGGCACCCTCAAGTATAAAAACATGGGTGGCTGGGCATGGTGACTTGTGCTGTTAATCTCAATTCTCAGGAGGCAGAGGCAGGTGTGAGGTTTGAAGCCAGTCTGGTCTACATAGAGAGCTCTAGGTCAGCAGGCTACATAGTGAGAGCCTGTCTCAAAAAACAAACAAACAACAACAACAACAACAAAGTTTTGGTTTAGATCATCATGTGAATATTAAAAAAATGTAGCATATAATTCTAGCTACTTAATAGACAGGTGGATGGTGAGTTCAAGACTCTTGAAACCAACCAGTTGCTTGCATATAACTTAATGTTAAGTGTAACAAGTGAGGTGTAGTGATGTACTGTGCCTGAAATCCTAGCACTTGATAAGCTGAGACAGGAGGATCAAGAATTGGAGGACATCCATGGTCAGACAAAACCACTCAGTAGGCAAAGGCACCTCTGCCAAGCCTGATCACCCGAGTCAAAGGTGAAAACCAACTCCTGCAAGTTGTCTCTGATCTCAACATGGGGTATCATGGCACATGTTCACCCTACCCCAGCATGCACACGAAGGAAACAAGTGAAAATGTAATTTAAAAAAGAGCTAGAGGTTAGCCTGAGCTACACAAGGAGAACCTACCTTAAAAACAAACAAAAGACATTCAACGAAAGCTCTAAGATTACAAAGTAAAGTGAAGTCGGAACATTGCAATAAAGATGCTTGTGGAGCCTTGATAATGATTGCTATCCGTTCATATTTATGGGTAGTTATTAAGTTCACAAATTTTAGAGCTAAAGGCCTGGATTCAAATTCTGTTACACTACGTACCTGACATGAATAAAGTCATTTTGTTACTGTAAGCTTGTCTTTTCGTCTGTGAAAGAAGATAATTGAATATATCCAATTATATAAGGCTTTTGTGAGGGATAAGTGAGAGTATACATTTAATATTTGAAATTAGCTGCCAGCATTATTAGTATTAGAACCAGTCCTGCTCCTTTGGTTTGCAGCTGATAACCTGCTAGTGTGTTTGTCGTAGATGTAATGTGTATATTCTTTACCTAACTGCTGTCCCAGTGGGGGGACAGGACCAGGGCTTTGTATTCTCGTGTGGTTTTCAGATTTCTGTTTCAGCCTTGTCACCCTCATTTGTCATTCTTTCTTTTGTTGAGTAATATTTCAGTGCTGACTGTTTCCCGACATTTTTTTTTTTGCCATATGCTTATACTTGCAGAGTCCTTAGCCCCCCCCCACCCCTTGTTCAAATAAGTACCAGTGGTCCTGGGATGATTACTGTGTCTGAGGTGGTGTTGCTGGCTTTGGAATGGCGTGTGAACCATAGCTGTGCTGCTGAACTCAGCGGGAGCTTGCCTATGCAGTAAATTGTACAAATTTTCCTTAGTCTTAGTTTTTATTATTAAACGGGAATAACAGATCCTAACTTAGGACGTTTCAGGCTTATAATTAAGACAGTGCTGATACAGTACACTGATTGTGGGTGCTTATTTGGAGCTCAGTCCAGAGAAGTTCTGCTTTTCTCCCAAGGGAAACTGGTGAAGGTAGTGTGAAATAAATGTGTTTGTTGGTTGTGGGGAGGATGTTTAACTTTTGCAAGATATTTAATCTTCTCTCCAACAAATTGTATAGGTAATTTTTTTAAGCTTGTTATTTTGCTTTATGTTTGCATAATAGACTGTTAAAGAAGGCTGGGGCTATAGTTCTGTGGTAAAACTTTTTTTTTTATTACACGGAAGAAGGCCACGGATTCACTATCTAGCACTAAGAAAGAAAACAGCCCAGTTTCTTACTCTCAGTTCCCCCTGCTTTTAGTAGACTAAAAGTGAACTTTGAGTAGTGGTTTAAATCCACATCTTTGGTTTTTGACATAGTTGTCAAAATTGATAAAATATACAACCCCAAAGAGCCCAGACAGTTAAGATATTAACAAACCAAAAGAAAATTGGCTGTGGAGATAGAGCTCCTTACCAGAACACTTGCCTCGTACATGGAAAGCCCTGAATTCTATTGCCAGCTCTGCAAATACAAACAAATGAAAAACATTTTGCGCTAGGACAGAGACAGTAGATATCTCATGAAATCCCTTCCTTTTCTGGATCAGGAAAACATTGTGGAGGACAGCAGTGCCCTGCAAAATTGAGGCTTCCTAGTGTCTAATACTCATTGCACTGACTTAGGCTGATGTTCATGTTTTGGTCATTGGCTCAAGAACAATCAAGAGGAGCTATCAACTTGACAAATTTTCTATTTTATAGTTACCTTCTGGGAAATAGATCCTAGAAACAAATCAACAATTATATGTGGTCCATTTTGTAGTCAAAAAAGACAAAAAGGAAAGAAATTGAAAATGAAGATTTCCTTGATAAACTCAACCCTTTGGTCTTTGAATAGGAAAACTGACATTGTTCCTATGTGTTGGCCTTACTCTTGTATCTTTACCATTCTACCTACTTCCTCTTGGCACAAGACTGGATTGTTAAAAAAAAGAAAAGATCACCAAAAGAGAAAATAAAGAATGATAAACTTTGAATCCCACTTATAAAAAGTTAACTTGACAAAATATGTGATTTTTGAACCCTTGAATTACCAGAGCATTGAAGAAACAAATGTTATGTAAATGTTGCTTATAGTAAGTCTGATTGCTAGCATGGGTTGTGGGCAAGAAGGCCTATTTCAGTGGCTTGAAAAGATAGTGCTTGTGCCACTGAGCTCTTAGACTCTGCTCTTCATTATCAGCGATCTATTGAAGCTCTCTTTCCTTCTAAAATCATGTAGAACCTGGGAATATGTCTCAGCCCACTGCACCTAAGTGTCAGTACCAACCGATCCTACTTTACATATTGCATTTACTTGTGAACCTGTAATCAAGACATAATGAATTAAAACAAAAGTAGTAGTATGAGTAGAAAGGATTGAGATAGATTTTAATCCAGAAGTTACTGAAACTTACATTTTTCATTTAAGAGTCCAGTTTGGTATGCTTTTTCAGTTAGTCAGTGGTTATTAAATTTAGTAGAATTCTATGTTCTATGCAGTATACTTGTGACACAGGTAGCCATGGAGACTGTGGGTTTTACTTAGTAAAGTTTGAGTCATTTTGCCAAGTCATTTACTAGTGTCCCATTAACAAACAGAAGCTTTCTTGACTTACTAGAAGTAGATTTTATAAAGGAAGCCACACAAAACCACTGTTATGTTTTGTATCAGCTGCTTCTCTTCATTTTGTGATTGGCAAAATGTAAATTCTGGAAATTCACAAGGCTATTACTGCTTTAGTTCCACAAAAAAGAATAATTGAGTAAGTTGTTCTCCCATCCCTATTATTTATTTTGGCAAATGAAAGTGAACAGCTGTAATGGGAAATGGGAAATATATAAACAAACCTTAAGACAAGTAAGTAGAGAAGAAATATTTCACATGCTTAAAAATCACTCAAAGGCATCCACCCACATGTCATTTTAGCAATCACTTTGAGTGCCTCTATCTGAGTAGATGTGCTTAACACATAGTGATACAGAAGGGTGGGCAGTGCTCCTTAGCACAGTTCACAGCATGGACACAAAGAGAATGATATTTCAACAAAGACAACACCACCGAGCTTCTGCTATCTCAGGTCCTTCTGGGCAGTCCTGTAGGGCAAAGTGGTAGGACTGACTTGGCTCGCCATCACCCATTTGAGGACAGTGCTGTACTGGGACATCTGATGTAGACGTCATACTGGCAGCATTTGATGTAAAACAAATCCTGCCCTTGGGACATTGTCAGAGGATATAGCAGGTGAATGCTTTATACTGGCTATGGCTTTGGAAGATGAGCCAGGTACAGGCATAGTTTGTAGTCTGCTGGGAAGAGGAAAAATCCAGCTGCTATGGATTGAGGAAATGTGACTTGGTATTGACTTCCAAACCTTGCCATATGCCTCAGATCCATTTCACTTCCAAAAGAAAGGAAAAGGGTTTGTATGTAAAGGGTTTGATGTGTTGCACTTGAAACATTAAAAATAGACCAGTCTCTCCTTTCACACATTCTGTACCTTAGAAAGTCTAATTCTGGCTATATGTCCTACTTCTGTGGGACCTAATTGAGAAAAGGACACTGAAGAGTGAAAGTCAGGAGGAAACAGAAAAAAAAAACCAGTTCTGGAGTGAGTGGCACTCCTCTAGAGCAGAATCAAATGTTAAAGCACCCACCCAACTCTTATCCCCACTCTCACCCCAAATCTCCCACCCCTAGAGGCAAACCTGCAACACCCTCTGTTCTAATACTGGATTAGATCCAGATGTGACTGCACCTGGACTTTCAACACCGAGAGTCTCAGAAAATCATTTGTTGAGTGAACATTGCTGAGTATATAGATGGTGAGCAGGTTAAGGAAAGTGTCCCTATTTCAGGGCAGTGTAGGGTAAAGTGTCACAGAAGAGGGGAGAAATGGCAGAAAGTAATCTTGAGTGGAAGACATGCCCTGTTAACTTAGAAGTTAGATGTCAAGCTAAGCTTCAATTTTAGTTGTTGCTAAATAATTCCCTTCATCTGAGAGTGCTAGAACAGTTGAGTGGTTGTAACTTGTCTTGTTTCTCATTCACTCTGGAAGTAGACTTGATGAAGCCAAGGCAGACCCCACCCTCTTTCTGTTTAACTTTGGTGACAGCGAAGTCAAGCCTAGCTTGGCAAGTAAATAAGCATTGAGCATTTGGGTTTTCGTGTCCAGAAACGAACTCTGATCATTTGTCCTTTGTCCTCCATCAGAGATAAAGCTAGGTTCTTTAAAGAGAAAATGCCTTTTAACAGTCAAGAGAGTAAGGGGACAAGCTTTGTTCTTGAACCAAGCTCTGTCAAAGTGAGTGTCTAGTGTCATTATTCCATCATTATTCTTGGAGAGGGAGATTCTATCAAAATTACTATTTTTTCATATGTGCATGTATTTGTGGTGTAGTATATTCTGGTTATGGTAGGAGTGTGTGTGTGTGTGTGTGTGTGTGTCTGTGTGTGTGTGTGTGTGTGTGTGTGTGTGTGTGTGTGTGTGTGTGT
>CAJQZJ010032904.1:7718463-7753796 GCA_907164525.1 Lophiomys imhausi
TGTGTGTGTGTGTGTGTGTGTGTGTGTGTGTGTGTGTGTGTGTGTGTCTGTCCCCAGCTTTGTTTTTGAGATAGGGTCTCTCGCTGAATATGAGGCTTGTTGATTCAATTGGCTGCCTGTTGAACGTCAGGGATCTGCTAGATTGATAGAGAGCTACTAGAACAGTGTGGAAACATTTACCCTAGTAATCTAGTCTTAAGTGGCAGAGAAGATTAGCTTTCTTTTACATTTATCACTGTTAAGGTGAAGGCTTGTTTCAATGGTTTACGCTTTTCTAATAAAAGTGATGATTTTGTTAAATTCTTGTCAGAAATCACATTAGTCCCTAATGAGCTCTGTGTACTTTTGTGGGTCTTGATGTTTCCAAAGTGCTAGAGTAAATGTGCTTTTTTACTTATGTCCTATTAAATGCAACTTGTTTTCCTCTTATGTAGGTAAATGCTGTGGGGAGGGGAGTTACTTGGAACTGAGCCTTACACATATTAGTGCTCTGCTCCTGTGTTATCTGCAAACCTTAAAAGCCTATTTTAAAAGTGGTCTGTGGCTGTTTGTGTTTCCAGGATCGCCCCAGGGCATTTGACATGCACTCACTGGAGAGCTCACTCATTGACATAATGAGAGCGGAAAATGATTCCATCAAAGGTAAGTTAAGAAATGGAGCTATTCTACTTTAGTGAATAGTTAAAAGTACATTGTCGACTTACTCTGGTGAGCAGTGTCATTATGAAGTCATTGTGTGTAGTAAGCTGTATCATTTCTACACATAAACTTCTTTTTGTTAAAAAGTCACATTTCTTTGATGGGCATCTACAGTAGAACCCATCACAATACCCACTAAGAGTACTGAACAAGTCATCATTGCTAGAGTGGGCAGTTAATTCAGTGATTATACACCACACTGTTCTGTCTCAGACCAGAACTTTAGAGGTGCGAAACTGTGACAGCAACTACATACCAGGGGGAACTCCCGTGTTGGTGACTTTTGGCCTAGTTTCACAACTTAAAAAATGGTAACACACTTTCTTACTAAAATGTTTTATAGTATTTTTTTCTATATATGATGATTAAAAAAAATACTATTCCTGCTTGGATTCTGGTCTCAAGTCTGCTAGTGGCTAGCTATGTTATAGTCTTTAACCGGATCTCACCAGGCCTCTTTGTTCTCCTGCTGAGAGACTCACAGTCACTTGGAGCCTTAAATGTTAAATACAGATGCTTGCACCCCACCCAATGCATGGATTGTGGATTGTCATGCTCTCTTTTAATGTCTCAGATCATGCCACCATGTAACCAGCTTGGTGATTGTAAGAGTAGATATTCTCAGGATTCTTTGTGAAAACTACTACACAAAGGAAACCTTTTTCCTTCTAAGAATGTTTACTAGGAAGCAGGTTTCTTTGTTTTAAAGAAATTTAGAATATGTAGTATATTATATTATCCATCTAAGTCTTAATACATTTTGCTCATTCATTCCTTTGGTGTTTATGAGGCCACCTTGCGCTAGACGTAGAACTTCCCACTGAGCCAGGGTAGCCTGCTGCAGTGCTCTCTAGCCTAGCCCACTTTCCCAGAGGTCAGCATGTCCTATCAGTGATACAGTAAGACCTCTAAGGATACATTTTTTTTCTTCAGAACTATTTGGGGTTTTTAATTTTTTTCTTTTTTCTTAAAATATGGTCATATCCCCTCCACACACGTGCACGCATACCATTTCCCTCCTATTGCTCCCATATCCCCCATGAGGAATCTTTGTGTGTACTGCAGATTGGAGAAGTAATGTGTGATTCCATCCGACTCATGAGGTCCCTTGGAAATATGGAGATTTTGAAGCTGTCTAGGAATATTTTGAAGGTCCTTATTGAATGTCTCCTGAGATTCTGGATGTATGTTCCAGATCAAGTTCCATATGTGAAGAGAAATAATCTTTCACAGTTTGCTACTTTCAGTATGACTATAACTCACCCTTTCCACTTCTTTTGTCATAAAAATGAAGAGAGTCTAAGGACATTTTTAGCACTAGAAAATTTTCAAAGTAGTTCAGAGAGAGATGTGTGTCCATTTCCTGGCGTTGTGTTCTATAAGAGATTGCCAGCTGGGGGCTGGGACTCAGGGCACACTAGGGCCTCTCTGTACTGCCTTTTGTGACTTGCTTAGGACTCTCTGATTATTGCAAAAGTTAATTACAGGAAAAGTTTGTAAAGGACATTTTTAAAAATTGTTTTCTAGATTCTTAGAGCAGTTTTTTGAGAACCTCCCTTGTACTAGATGCTGGGGAAAGTGGCTAGAACAGCAATGGGTACAGTTTGTTATGTTACATTTCTAGGAAGCAAGCCTCTATAGTACTAAATAAAGGTAAAAGAGTTTTCCACACATTGTATAATTAACTGAAGGATTTCTTTGGCTTCTCAGTATTAGCCAGGATATTTAAGGTTAGTTTTTCTTTTTTAGTTTGATAAGTTATCGCATAAGCTTTGCTTTTATTTTGTATTCCATATAAAATTTATTCACACTAATACTTGCTTATGTCTCTTCAACTCATTGTGTCTGGGAAATAAAAAGTTAAGTGACAGACAAAACTTATGTGGAGACTCTCTAACCTGGGAGCATAAGGAGTTCTCAGCTCTGTGATTTGTAAGAGGCAGCACGCAGAAAGGAGAGACCAGCCTAGAGCTAAACTGTTCTCACAGCTGTGCATCATGATGATTGTGAGCTTTAAGTGGCAGCGTGTGTCTGTCAAAGCCAACATGTTGCCTGGCTCTAGAAGACACTCAAGAATTGATATGTATTTTACTGGAATCTACTAAGTCTTTGATTGTGTTCACCTCATGAGAAAGCCAGGTTCAGTTCAAGTTTCAGTATTAAATGAACTTCACATTTTTTCTTTAATTTTTTTTCTAAAAAAAAAAAAAAAGCAAGGAAGAATACATAGATGAAGGTATGGCCCTAAGACACCAGTTTATAATTCTACCTAGACATTGAATCAGTGTAGTCTTCACTAGCAGAATGGAGCTCTGCCCCAGGCAGTTCTTCATCTCCCACAAACTCTTCCCTGACCTAGAGTGCTTCATGCTGCTATGCTTGATTCTGATAGTGATTCCATCTTAACATTTTGTTTAAAGGTGATCATGACCTTTGAATACCTTAAAAAGCAATCTATTGCTCTCCAAATCAGGCACGAAATCCTGCCAACCATCTAGACAGTAAATATCCTCCCAGTTCTCCTTCCTTAGAAACAGAGCAGAAATATCCCCATTCATTCTGTGAGATCATCATACCTCTTAGAGAAATGTAAATTTTAACTTGAGAATAGTGCTAAAGATTTAATCATACAAAGACAAATTTTGCATTTGGACTAATTTTGTATTAAAATAGTTCCATAAAACATGAATGACCTCATTTATTTTATCTCTTATCTGTAGTTCCTCATAGATATGTTTGTGTTTAAATCATAAAGCCTAAAATTAATGCAGGAATTACAACATGAGTCATTGTTGCAGCATATATTAGTTTAAATGAGAAAAAAGTTATAAAGGAGAATTTGCATATTCCATTTGGGAAAATATTTCCTTGATACAGGAGTTTAAATTTTTTATTTTTGCCATCAACATATAAGATACTTGATATGTCTAGGGGCTTCAAAGTTAGTTTTTAAATTTTTCTTATGAATGTATTGTTGATTCCAAACTGGTTTCTTCAACTCTTTTAACAGATGTTCAGAAGGAAGACTTAGCCTTCATTTGATCATGAATATCAGAGTTTTGTGGTTTTAAAATAGTTTTTGAATACTGTGTTCTAAAGAGCATTTAAGTGGCTATCATTTGCTGCATGGCAGGGCTCAGCTGTCTGCAGAGAGAAAGGGTCCTCCTTATGCTTTATCTTTGTGTCACTGCAGAGGTCAGTTGGCAAGTCCTTATGTTATTTTTATCCTGGAAACTACATTGCCTTCTCCATAACTAGTGCCAATGACAATCCACAGAAGTTTGTCCCCAGGGACCAATTTTGTTTTCTTTGCTCCACACCCAGGATCATGCACCAAGAGCCCAAGTCTGTGAGTTTTGAGCTCCCCACATGGCACCTTGAGCGTGGTTATAATCCTGTTAGATCATCAGGAATGAGCAGTGCTCTCTTAGTTAGATGTTCAGGTGATAGTGTGGGGGATTCTGATATTTACTGTACTTTTGTTCTTGCCTGTGATATTGGTACTTATTTAGAAATGGTGTAGCAGATTGAAGCCAAACTTGAGCACAACTGTTTTCAGCCTTCTGAAGCATAGGTTTGGACACATGAAGTAGTCATGAAATATGTTCTCTTATGTGCGTATAGTAGGAAAGACCTTTGACAATCATGGAGCTTTTCCCCCTCAGCATGTATAAGGAATAAAGGGAAGAAGGAGTGAAATAGGAAGTAGTTTATGGAATGGAGTCAGATGCATTAGGTAAAGACACAAAACTAATACTTGAAATGTGTCAGACAATTCGATTGCATGATAGTGGCTGAATATTTTAAGTCTGATATATAAAAGCAATTTAATATCCAATTTTCTTCATTTCACTAGAAAGCAAATTAAACAGCAGATTACTGTAAGAACAAATGCAGTCCATAAGTCTTTGCAACACTGCAGTTGTTCTTCAGTTTTTAACTAAATTATGAGTCAATATCATATTTTTCCTTTGAATGTAATGAAAAATAGAATCTTTTACATTGTTTTAGAATAAATAAATCTTGCTTTCAATTTTTGGAAAGAATGGGACTCATCATACTTATCAGAAATGACTCGTGTGTGTGTGTGTGTGTGTGTGTGTGTGTGTGTGTGTGTGATGTGAAATGCTAAATCTGCATTAATAATGTTTGTTTGTAGTGCCTGTTGTTTATGAATCCCTCCTTGCCTAAGGAACCTGTTAGATATGTATGTGATGGGTTCATATCATATAGTTAAGAAATGGTTCTACCTCACTTGCTTCATACATACATCTCATAAGGATTTATTTTAAGAACTGTGGACTTAACACAAGAATATTCTGCATTTAATTCCTGTTTGGAAGGTGTTGTGGCCTTCCACTTTAAACAATTTTGATGTTTTTCTCTTTCTTTATATAGTAAGCTTCAGGGTCTTTCCCCTACTGTTTTCATCACTGTACATTTTCCCCTTAAACAAAAGCTTAAATTCGTGGGCAACAGGTGATTCTATCTGTGCCTCTTTCTTTGTTGCTGAGCAAAAGAATTTATATTGATCTCTTTAGAAGAAAATCATGAAGTTCAGTTGAAGTTCAGTGCCCAATACTCATTTCATTAATTTTATATGAGTTGGGTTTTCTTGTCTTCATGAAAGAGTGGTGGTTAGGATAATTATGTAAATTTTTTATCTTAGTCATTGGGAGAAAACTAATTTAGAGCTATTTTTTTGGAAGAGATTAAATAATGGCTGACAAACCTTTCTAACATACAATTCTCTTAATATTCTTAGGCTCCAAATTGTAGCCACTTAATTCTCTATTTTAGAGAACAGATGCTATATATTGATATGCTGAGGCCTTTGACTTGATTATATGTAGGTACTGATTCTGTAGCCTGAGAGAATTCTAGACTACCTACTGAAAGAAGTTGAACAAGGACTACAATTGGTCAATTATTTGTGTCATGTATTATAAACCTGAAATAATTTGGCCATAAACAAAAATTTCAAAACTGGAAGGAGTTCCAATGAAAACAGGCTATGTCTTTCACCATTTCCCGACAGAAGAGAGAGAGAGAGAGAGAGAGAGAGAGAGAGTGTGTGTGTGTGTGTGTGTGTGTGTGTGTGTGTGTGTCTGTGTGTGTAATATTTGCCCTTTTCTATTTAAATATGTTGGCTTCTGTCTATATGAAGATAGATCGCTGCATTCTAACTTGTACCAATCATTTAAAGGGTTAGGTACTTTCCTTTAAGGGGTGTGTAACAGACAAGATACAAACTGCCATGAAGAACCACCAAAAAGAACAGTGCAAAACACAACTAATTTATCTCGAATTCATAACCAAACTTCCCCTCTTAATTAAATTACTATTTATGTTGTCAAATCTCTTCTGGAAAATTGGGGGAATCCTAAAGAGTACATGTATTTACAATTCAGATTCAGCCAAGACCCAGTCTTCTTGAGAACACTGGTTTCTTCTTGTCCTCTTCAGATGACACCAAGTAACTCAAAGCAGCTGAGTAGGGGAGTGGTTGAGGTTTCCAACATAGAACATTGCCTTACTTCTAAAAGTCTCCTGAGTAATAGAGCGAGAGACATAGCAAAGATGATAATTTCAACTGGACTACAATTAACTTTGTGTGTGGTTGCTTTAAAACGAAGGGTGTTTCCTCTCTTGCACTCTCCCTTTCCTAGCTAGGGACGTGGAACATCCTGAATAGCCTCCCCTTGGGCTGTGCCTAAGGACAGGACCTCAGTTGTATGTGGAGGCAACAGCACTCACTGTGAGGAAGAGGAGGTGGGTAGATTTTCTTGAGTCACTGCTGGAACAGGGCCTGCTGAACTCTGAGCAGCTGCTAGTTTTCAGGGTTTCTTCTGATCAGGATTTATTGGATACCCCAAGCCCTGTGTCAACAGAGGTAGATTCTATCTTTTTTTTTTTTAAAGTTGGGAGGAGAGAATAGGGAATTGTCTAATGGAGAGGGAAATGTGATGCTGAACATTGATTTGCTGGTAAATTGAATTGACACCATCCCTATTGAGCTTCTGAACTGAACCACAGTTGCACAGAGCACACACATTCTGTTCATCCTCAGATCTACTTGTGTCCTGCTTGCATACATAGGTTGAGAGTAGTGATCCTCTCTCCGCTGTCCCATACATCTGTGATAGAATATTTGACACTTATTTTTATTCTAAAAATCATATGAGTAGTTGTCACAAAGCAGGAATTTATCTTATGTCATCCATGATGTGAGGTCATAATTGCTTACACAGTCCCCTATTTTCTTCTTGAACATGGAGCACAGAGAATCCTATTTTGAGTCTGAGAAATTGAGTGGTCACAATCACCTTAGAACATTGCCACAATTCTAATTTTACCTGGGTGGCCTGTGAGGGTAAAGAGGGCAGGGGGTGGGGGAGTAATACTAAACCTTTTGTGTTAATGAATGAAGGTTAATGATCCTAAACATTTTCAAAAAGTTACCTCATAGCATTATTCTTTTCAGCCTCACTAAGACCCCCCCCCCATATCCTATGGCTACTGTGACTTAAATTTATTTGGCATGCAATGGTGCGGTGGAGGGAGGGAGATTGATAAAGGGTAAGCCAACTTTGGTAAACACTCTTGGGGACAACAAGCACTAGTAAGGTAGCATACCGCCCAATGACTTCCTTTACTGTTTCACACTGTTTCCTTGGATATCGGATGTAGCTTAAATAAACATGGATTGTAGGGGATAGATGAACAAAAAATAGTAATAGTCTCCATTTACAAATGGAAGCTGATGGCTTAGTAAGTTTTCAGATATTGTTAGCAGTTTTGTCAGTGATAAATAGACTCCCACCATGTAAAGGAGAAAAGGGGTTCAAAAGTATATAGTTCTGTGCTGCAATCACTTCCTATCCATATTAATATGTATGTTGTACATCTTTTGATGACACTTACTTGCTACTTTTTTCCTTCTCAAAAGTTTCTATGAAACTTTGTGCATTTCCTGATACCTACTGAAACAATTCTATATGCAGATATTGAGTATTTAGCAGATACTTTGTTGTCTCTAACGGTCCTCAGACCTTCCTTGATCATGGTGTATAGTCCTGGCCTGTTATTGGAGGATTTTGGCAAAGGAACCAAATTGCCTGGTTCATGCCTGTCATAAAAACATCCAAGATTCCTTTTGCAGTTAACTTAGCTACAGCAAGGAAAGAACAGTCCAGAGTGTGAAGAAATTATTTCCTGGGAAGGGAGAAATGGCTCAGTGGCTAAGAGCACTTGTCATGCAGGCATAAGGATTACATGATTTCCTGAGTTCAGATCTGAACCCCTGTAAAAAGCCAGAAGTAGTCACAAGCCCACCTGTTATTCCCTGCACTGCAGGGTGTGGAGACAGAGATTGCTGGGGCTTGTTGGCCTTCAGTTTAGCTCTCAGTTCAGTGAGACCTGTCTCAGAGGAATAAGGCAGGAGAGTGACAGAACACGACAACCTGATGTCCTCCTCTGTCCTCTGCATAAGCACCACCTCCACACACACACTACACTAACATGTACATACTCTGCACTCATAATGCATGAGATTAAAAAAATAACGTTCCTGATCTGCTTGGAATATTTACCTGACTAATGTGTGCGGTTAATTCTTTATCAAATGTTTGTTTATGCCTGATTTATGTTTCTTTTTTATTTCATGGTGCCCATGAACCCAGTACCAAAACTTTGAAGGAAAACAAACAACAAAAACCAGTGAATTGTTTTTTTCAGCAGTACAATTTGAATGAACTTAGTTTTAAACTGGTTACTACCCTGAGAAATACATTGGGATGGCAATGCTGCCTCTTGAGCTTCATTATTCTAATCGGCTGCTTCTGGATTCACTCCCACACTAGTGCACCCAACTCTAAAAGCTGGACTTATTTTATCCTGAGTTACCTGGAAAGCAGCCCAGTTGCACTCTGAAGGGAAAGTAGTTCTAGAATCGATCTGGAGCCCCAGGGGCGCATGCCAGTGCTATACATCAGAAAAGAGGAGTCAACCAATTAGAAGACCCTCTTTTTAGTGCCTAAGTAACTAGCAATATAGTGCAAATTCTTTGGTCTGAAGGACAGTCATGACTAATAGAAGTTATAAATAACTTGAAACAAATCTAACAATGTCTACTGGCTATAAAATTCTGAATAATAAATATCTGGCATGATTGAGTAAATAGACATGTTTGAGTCAACTTACCTCACTCCAATGATCAGAAGCTGTTAGCCCAGTGGTTCCCAACCTTCCTGATGCTGGGACCTTTTAATTCTGTTCCTCATGTTGTGGTGGCCCCCAACCATAAAATTATTTCCTTGCTACTTGATAACTGTAATTTTGCTACTGTTATGAATTATAATGTAAATATCTAATATGCAGGATATCTGATATGTGACCTCCAAAGGGGCCATGACCCATAGGTTGAGAATCGATGATTTAGAGGCAAAACTTTCACATAACTCACGTAAGCTCGACTAGTTTTTCTGATTATATTCTTTCTGCAAGCTACTCAATACTAAATGCTGTCAAATATTCTAATGTGTAGAACTACTGATGGTAATTTAGATTGTTAAGTTCCACCCTTTTGTGTATAGATGAAGAAATTATGGTTTAGAGGAAAGCCATCAACACGGGGCCATATCACTGATAATCAGAGAGCCGTCTGAATACAATGCCAAATGTGTTTACTATTTCTTAACATTTCAGGAAGTCTATTGTAGGCTAACACAGCAGTTCTCAACTTGTGGGTTGCAACCATGGAAAAACACATATTTCTGATGGTTTTAGGAACTGAGGCGCTGCTCAGTAATGAAATTAGTTATGGAGTAGCAACAAAGATAATTTTATGGTTGGGTCACCATAACATGAGGAACTGTATTTTTTTTTATTAACTTATTTTTTCAAGTTACAGCTCAATAAAAGTTCCTTCCTTCCTCCCCTTCAGGTCCCCCCCCCCCCCCCCCTTCCCCCCCTCCATCCTCTCCTCCTCAGATGAGGGAAGCTCCCACTTATCAACCCCCCTCAGTTCATCAGTCACATGAGGGCTAAGATCTTCCTCTTGTACTGGGGCCTGATACGGCAGCCCAGCTAGAGTAATGTGTTCCACTAACATGCAACAGGGTCCATGACTCACTACTGGGTGGGTATTTTCATAGGATAGTTATGCTAGGTTCCTGTCTGTTTGGGTCTATGGGTTGTTGGATGGTTGTCCTGTGCTATATGGTTAATATCTACTTATAAGTGAGTGTGCACCATGTGTATCTTTGTGGGTCTGGGTTAGCTCACTCAGGATGAACTTTTCTAGTTCCATCCATTTGGTTGCAAATTTAGCTTGAGTACCTTTTAAAAAAATCCATTCTTTTGTTGAAGGGCATCTGGTTGTTTCCAGTTTCTGGCTATTACAAATAAAGCTGCTATGAACATAGTTGAGGTGATGCCCTTGTGGTTTGGTGGAGAATCCTTTGGATATATGCCTACGAGTGGTAGGTATGGCTGGGTCTTGAGGTAGAACTATTCCCAGTTTTCCAAGACATTGCCAGATTGATTTCAAAGTAGTTGTACCAGTTTACACTCCCACCAGCAGTGGAGGAGTGTTCTTTCTCCACATCCTCAGCAGCATGTGCTGTCACTTGAGGTTTTTTTCTTTTTTTTTTTTATTAAATATTTTTTTTCTTCAAGTTACATCTCATTCACAAGCCCTTCCCTATTCCCCCTTCCTGTCCCCCCCTTCCACCCTCTTCCCCCCAACAGCTTCCCCTTTCAGTCCAACAAATGGTTCCTTCTCTTATAACAGTAAATATTATACAAAACAGCAGAAATAAATATGCCCCACATTTATGAGAGTTAAATGGCCCAGTATACCTTCCCAATGTCCAGTTCATACATATTTGGCCCCTGACTTTAACATTCTACCATCTAACCATCTCCATGAGTTTAAAGTTCTATAACTGACTTAGCTTTCATACTAACTTGCATCACTATTATAACCATCTTCTTAGATCTAGAACGCCCTCTTGATTCCTAAACAACTCAAAATTTAACTATGAGACTCTAGCTGTCTATTCTTCAACCACCTCAGAGACCTGAGAGGGATAAATATATCTGATTATATAGGAAGTGCAGGGTCTGCAGCTTCCAAAACTAAGAAATGACATACCAGTGACTGCCTGGACAGTTCCCATTTTCTCTCCATACATTCCAGCATCAGTCTTCAGCCTTTTGGTCCTGTTTCTCTGACAGACATTTATTGTAGAGCAGGGATTATGAAGGACTTACCTACCCTGTCTTGGCAGAGCTAGGCTGTCGACTTCCCTGCTACCAAGTTTTGTCCTTTTTGGACAGCAGTCTGTCTGCAGTTGAAGCAAGGAGTTTTTTCATGCCAAGAGATAGGCTTGCCACTAATTCAACCATCTCACACTGGAGATTCTTCGATGCTTATCTTCTACTTGGAGTAGAATAGGGGGTGCTGTCAGGAGCTGATATGTCTCGATATCAAAAAAAATCTTAATTTAAGACCAAATCTTTGAATGCCATATTCTGCAGATCTCTTGGGGTTTTTGAAGATGCCCTATCCATCTCTTGTATTTAGATAAGCAAATGTTGCTTGTCTCTTAACAACTTGATTACTGAGTAGCTTAGAGAATATCTGTGATAGACTGTCATGGTAGCTAAGAAAGTGACATGCTTGCATGACTAGGAGTTTGTTTTTCTTAACTATCCTAAACAGTTTAAGACAGTTGGTATCGAGAGGCCAGAGCTTCACATTTCATTTTTAAGTATCTCTAGGTACGATACCATTAGGAAGAGTTACCTTTAATTTTGTATCAATATACAAAGATCTATTCAAATGTGGCTAAATATACTCTTAATTATACATCTAAACAGCTGAGAACAGAAGGACTGAACATAAAAGGATTGTACTAACATTTTTAACCATTTTTCCATTTTGGTTCAGGCCCCAAACAGGTTTACTACGACCCAAATCAGCAGGAAGTCATTTTAAGAGTGCGACGTCCCATGCCCAGAGGGTGGGGAGGGTGTTTCTCCCCCCCCCTTTGGTTATTTGAAGGATAACTGAAAACTCTGTTATTTAGGGGGAGAGATTACAAGTTGTTAAATGGTCCTGTTTAATGGGTTTTGGAGGTTAGACCCAGGGACTTCCTTCTTTCCCTTTTCTGTATCCTTCTTTCTCTTCTATGTAGGAGTGCACGGACTTGAGAAAAATGAGACATAGACATAGCACAGGAAGGACCAAGAAGAAGGGACAGATTATTGAATATGCCCTTATACCTTTGTATATTGATACAAAATTAGTAGTATATTTGGCTAAAGTGGTATTGACCATTGTTTATTGTGCAAAAATAAGATTGTATTGGACTACATCGGTATTGATCTTTGTATATTGATACAAAATTAAGATTATAATTGGCCACAATGGTATTGACCCTTGTATATGGACGTAATATTAAGATTGTATTGGGCTACATAGGCATTGATCTTTGTATATTGATACAAAATTAAGAGTCACTTGAGTTTTTGATCTTAGCAATTCTGACGGTTATGAGATAGAATCTCAGAGTTGTTTTGAGTTGTATTCTTCTGATGGCTAAGGATAGTGAGCATTTCTTCAAGTGCCTCTTGGCCATTGAAGATTTTTCTTTTGTGAATTCTGGGTTTAGCTCTATACCCCATTTTTTGATTGGATTATTTGGTTTGTTGGTGTTTAATTTCTTGAGTTCTTTATATATTTTGGATATTAGCCCTCTGTCTGATGTGGGGTTGGTGAAGATCTTTTCCCAATCAGTAGGATGCCATTTTGTTCTAATGACAGTGTCCTTCAGTGTCCTATAGAAGGGGACATAAAAAAAAATACAGTTCCTCATGTTATGGTGAACCAACAATAAAATTATCTTTGTTGCTACTCCATAACTAATTTCATTACTAAGCAGCACCTCAGTTCCTAAAACCATCAGAAATATGTGTTTTTCAATGGTTGCAACCCACAAGTTGAGA
The DNA here is from genome assembly GCA_907164525.1 of Lophiomys imhausi. NCBI lineage: Eukaryota > Metazoa > Chordata > Mammalia > Rodentia > Muridae > Lophiomys > Lophiomys imhausi. The sequence continues at coordinate 7,731,175 of CAJQZJ010032904.1, forward strand.
ACTGCTGTGTTAGCCTACAGTAGACTTCCTGAAACATAAAACTATAAAAGCCTCCCTTTTCAGTTTTATAAAGTCTCAGGTATTGATTGTTGGTCTTAGAGCCTGAGCTATTGGTATTCTGTTCAGGAAGTTGTCTCCTGTGCCAGTGAGTTCCAGCTTTTCCCCACTTTCTCTTCTATTAGATTTAGTGTGTCCAGTTTTATGTTGAGGTCTTTGATCCACTTGAACTTAAGTTTTGTGCAGGGTGATAAATATGGATCTATTTGCATTCTTTTACATGTTGATATCCAGTTAGATGAGCACCATTTGTTGAAGAAGCTTTCCTTTTTCCATTGCATGGTTTGGCTTCATTGTCAAAAATGAAGTGACTGTAGGTGTGTAGGTTTATTTCTGGGTCTTTAATTCGAGTCCATTGATCAACCAACATTAAAGGTTTAATTTCTTAAAGGGTCACAGCATTAGGAAGGTTGAGAACCACTATTCTAGAAAGAAGAGTTCATTTGGGCCTTTGTATCCAGAGGGTTAGAGTCCATGATGACAGCAGGAACAGCTAAGAGCTCATATCTCAAGCCACAAACAGGAGGCAGAAAGCACAATGGGAATGGCAGTAGGCTATTAAACACTGAAGCCCCGTCCCAGTGACACGCCTACTCTAGCAAGGCCACATCTTCTCAGCCTCCCTAAACAGCTCTACCAACTGGAGACCAATCATTCAAATATCTGAGCCTATGGTGGACATTCTCATTCAAACCTCCAAACTTGCATATGCATGATTGTTTTCCATGTGAATGCTGGAGTTAAAATATAATTTTAAAGGTGTTGCTGAGTTCTTACTGTTACTTACTAAGGTTACAACTAAAGTTTTGTTTGTATTTTCTGGGTAAGGTAGAGCAGGAGTCTTTTGTTATCATGTAGTGAGGCCACTTTGAAATATTTTCCTTGTAATCGGTCTTAATATTTATTAAAGATTATGAGATAATTGTAGAGAACTTCTCTAATTGTTCTGCTTTATTCTTCTACTGTTAGGATATTTCCTGGTGTGCAAAAGAACATAGTACTATACAGGAAGAATAAATAGAGGAAGATGTAACAAGAATGGAAATGGATAGGTCACTTACCTTATATTGTCATCTCCAGCAAAGAGCCTTTTGGAGCTTCATTTTAATATTTGAAGCTATATAGTCATTTGAGGCTGGACTAGGAGAATGGGGACAGCCTGGTTATGATGAAACATAGCCGCCGTATGGTTTGGAAGTATCCTACATTTGACTCCTGGCTCTGTACCAACTCCCAAAGATTGCAAGTGTTCATGTTCTGTGAGGTTCCTTCACTGTGTGTTTCTGCTTTGAAGTAACCTGGCCACTGTCTGTGGACAACAGTGTTGATGTACATGTCCAAGTGGAAGGGCATACTGACACTATCTCTTTCTCATTTGCTGTTCTTTGGAGAATTGTCTCCAACCTAAATCCTTACAGAAACTTTTTCTCTGATTTTGTAATCTCTAGTTTATAATTGAAAACAAGTGAAGCCTATAAAGGTAAAAACAACTTCTGTAAAGTTCCTCAGCTTGCCAGTAAGGGAGAGAGCGTTAATGTAAGAAACTTAGCCTTGTGCTTTGGATTCAGCGCCTCAGCATTTGTTGTATAGCTGCAAAGAAGGAAGCAAACAGAAGATGTCGACAGTATGGCCTACATACTTCCACGAAGCAGACGTTGATAATTCTTACCTTCAGTTTAAGAATTCAATTAAAATTTGTATCTTGTCATGATTCATGATAATCTTCTATGGTGGTTGAGGTCTTCTGTCTGACTGCCTGTTACAGAATGGAGACTGGTGTTCTACCCCCTGATTCTGATGTCTCAGGCTGTCCTGGGGCTCATGCAACCTGTTCCCTAGGTGACTCAGACCCACTGCTTTCCCTTGCCCACCCACTTGTTGGTCTGTTTTTCTACTTTTCTTCCCATTAGATTACTCCTTCCCCTCCTTTTTAACCAGTTATGACTGTTGTAGTTTGGACGAAAACCATGCCTGTTTTTTTTTTTTTGGGGGGGGGGGGTTGTTTTGTTTTTTAACTTAACCTTTTGTCATTAATCACTGGTATAATAACATCCTCTTAAGGCAAGTTACCCTGTTCTCTTACTTCAGCATTCAGAGTCAAGAAGGCTTCTGGCGAGGATAAAAATAGCCTTCCTGCTTGCTGGTTTGTTGTTAGCTTTCCTGGCGGTCGGAAATCTTTTGAATTCCTTAATTAGATCAGCTCCTTGGTAGCTTCTCTGCAAACGTTCTCTTCTGCCTAGAACTCTCAGTTGGTTTTAGACCTTGCAACTGTACAGCTGCTTTGAATTATAGTCGAGTAGTCTTTCATTCTGTAGAGATGTATTCCATTGGCTTTTACAATCTGTTTTCCACTGTGCTGTCACAATTTAAAATTTGAATTTGAGGTTTTAGTATAAAAAGAAGGTGCCCCTTGTTTTCATTAACACTTGTAAGTTAAGATGAGTTTTGAAGTTCCCCTTTCCTAAAATCCTTCTGCTACTGTGCTATTAGGATAAAAGTCAGGTGTTTGAGTTTTGTTTTGTCTGTTTTCTCAGAAACGAATTATGTCCCTGTTTGTAACCAAAGATACTAGCAAACATCCAATTCTCTGAAGCCAAAAGATTCCCTGGATTACTACTGCCTTCTCCAAAATTCCAGTTCAGTGCTTACTAGCCAGAAGAAACTGCCCTGCTTCCTTTCTCTGGCAGGTGGAAAATGGTTGCTTATCTTTGGCTATTGTTGGAGAGGGGAAAGGAATTACTGTTAATTGCTTAACTACTACCACACACCAGGGACAGAGGGGGATCTTATCACTCTACAGAGGTTATTTTAGGACTAGCTTGAAATGCCTATAAATGGAAATAAGGACCTCTGTGCCCCTAATATTCAGCAATATGAAATAAATTACAATACAAGACTGTGATTTCATCCCTATTCCTGTCTTCCAAGGCAGAGACATCACCACTTGCTGGGCTTTGTTTCTTTCATTCATCCAACAGCTGATTACTGAGTACTTTTCTGTTCCCAGGTTCTGGAATCCAAGACTCAAAGTCTGTTTTCAAAGAGTTTGCTGCCATAGAGGAAGGCATAGCTTAAAAAAGAGATTGACAGCTTGACACAACCAGCATCACCTGTGAAGGGAGGCCAAGGAGGAAATCATGCAGTTTGGCCTGTGAGGGATTGTAACTTGAGTTACACCATTTTACTAGGTGGGCCCTGGACTGAATGACTAGGAGAGAGCTAGCTGAGCACTAGGAAGCATGCGTAATTTCATTCTCTGGCTGTTCTTGACTGTGGATGTACTTCAAGTTCCTTCTGCCTTGATTTCCCCACAATGATGGATTGTAACCAAGAATTATGAACAAAATAAAACCTTTCTTCCCCAAGTTCCTGTCTGGGGAATTTATGACAGTAATGGGAAATGAAATTAAGACAATCAGTAACCTGGCATGAGAGGTGCTACCATACATAGTAAACCAGAGCGTTGGTGGCATGAAATTGGGGAGACTTCCATAGGAAATAAAGCCAATAGGGAACTGCCTATAGCAGGGCAAGGGATGTAGAGGGAATAGAGGTAAAATAACTTAATGTTTAAAAACAAATAATTGAGTGGTGAAAGATTGGGGTCAGCAAGAGGGGGGCGTTCTACAAAGGAAGTAACCAGAAATAGAGGTTCTGAGTTAGCAGATCTGAATGGCCTGGTGGATCTAGTAAGGGTAGGGAAACAACTTTGTGGACAGTTAAGAAAGAACAGAAGTGTAAAGATTTTTTTTTCCTGGCTTTCACACTGATGGCCACATCCAGCCTTAACTCTGTGTATAAGTGATAGATCTAAATGGGTCTTTAGAAAAGAGCAAGAATCTTCAGATATCATCAGTGCCAGTTCTTCCTGTGTGATTTTACATAGAAATGATGTGAACAGTTGGTTATAGGACAGTTAGATCAGGAGACCAAGTAAGGTTATGGACTTTGATTGTTAAACAGTCTTTTTATCATAAGGTACAGAGCATAGTGAATTGCATTAGGTCATAGTGACATTGGTTCAGCATTTGTGTAAATACAAAGTTGGTATCATAACCCGTGAATTTATAATGGGTCTTTAAACCTTTGCTACATGTTGTTCAGGTATTCATACCACCATCTTGCTACAAGTATCAGGCAGTATTGATTAAAAACAGAAAGTATGTAAAGGCCACATGTTACCTTTAATAAGTATTTGTGACAATATAGCTTAGACTTAGATGTGAACTAAATCACTCAGAGTTTTTATTAAACAACTACAATGTAAGTAGCCATATACAAATATATATGCATATGTGTATATGTATGGAGGTTAGAAATTTTAAGTGAGCATCACTGAAAACTCCCCTTCTTTTCTTTTGAAGTGTCCAGGTTATTCTAACTTGAGCCAGTATTTTAAAAAATAATTTAGAATTCCATGCTACTTGGGACTGTATAGGACACATTGGCTATATTCTAGACAGAAAAGCTGTTATTTCTTATATAACTTGGCTTGTACCATGTCACAAATAATGCTAGCTTGATTCTGAAGAAGAGAAGTCCATAGCATGATATCCAACAGTATTGTAGAACATTTGATAGTTTTCATTGTTTGTGTTTGAAGTAGTTGCTTTTATTTTGTCATTTCCTGATGAATCATCTGTAGCAATAATATCTAGGTTTCTTCTTGGAAAAAAGTTGTAAATATGAATGTAACCTATACATTTATTACTAATAAAATAGAGCATTGCTTTTTATCTCCTTGATGAGCTCACTTAGTCCTAAAAGTATGTGACAGTGCCTGCTGCTTTTTAGAATACTCTTCTTACTAACTCTTAAGTCCATCCTTTTGTTAAATAGTGGTTCTTTCCAACTAACAGATACCCTGCATGGAATTGTCAAGCTGGTCCACCGTGCTTTTCTAGCTGTGAAATTTGGTAGTGTTGTTGTTCCCCTGAGTCACACTGTATTGGTTGCCTATATTTGGCTAGGTTGAATCATGTCTACAAATACACCTCTGGCTTCTGTATGATATGTGCTGGCTCTGGCTCCAAATGCCATAGCTGCCTCCAGAGACACATCACAGTTCTGTCAATGTGTCCTTTAAGAAAAGGAGTGCTGATCAGGTAGTGTTTGTTTTTTGTTTTGTTTTTTTTTTTTAATATCTACAACACAGTCAATAGCAAAACCTTTAGGGATTGAATTTTAGCCATCAAATAGACTCACTTGCCTAAAATCCTAATGTCATCTTTTTTTTCTTCAGGAACTAAATTATAAATGTACAAAAACATATTTACAGATGGATGAGTTATCAAAAATCAGCCCAACAAAACCACAAGTGCTGGGTTATATTTATGTTCTCATATCTCAGTTATTTTTATTTTATCCTTTATTCATTTGTGAAGTACTGCTGTTTTAAGTTCAGTAGGATGAACTCACTGTTTTCTGGTACCCAAACAGGAAACTTAGATAGGCTTTTTTCCTTTAAAAAGTTTTAATTCCAAAGGGCATTTATTATATAAAAGAGATAAGAGAATTTATCCAGTAGCTGAAATGGTTACGTAAGACTGACTATTGCTGTGACTAGAAGTAAAATTTGGTGAGTTAATTTAAAAAGGGGTTTCCATTTTGGGGAAAGTGTCTTGAAAAAAAAAATGACCCTGAAAATATTTGAAAAAGCTCCTCAGAAAGCTTGTATCCTTAATAAAAACCAACACAGAGATGTTTCTAACAGGTTAAATAATAATTGGCATACTTAGAAGTAATCAAAATATCCTTTAGTAGTTCTATACAAACAATGTAATATTACTTGATACTTAAAGAAATGAGCTGTTAAGCTCCAGAAAAGACATAAAAGAACCATAAACCCCCAGTAAGTAAAAGAAGTCAGTTTGATATGGCTCCGCTCTATGATTTCAGGCATATGATATGCTAGAAAAGGGAAAGCTCTAAAGTTAGCAAAGAGATCTAAGTTTTGGGTAATAGGACAGAATGAATAGGCAGAACACAGAAATCTTAGGATAATGAAACTACTGTGATTCTGTATCAATAGGCGTGTGTGGATACATGTTCTACATCTGTCTGAACACTAATAATGAAAGTAATATGACCTGTGGATTATTTTTGGTGTTAATAAAATGCTTATTTAAATTCATCACTTAAAACAAATGTACCACTCTGATGCTAACTTTCACTGTGAATTTAAAAAAGAACTCTTTAGGTAGATAGGTAGGAGGTACTGAGACAGAGAGACACAATATCTAGACCTTTACTGGGATCATGCAATGAGTCCCACTGTGATCTGTGGGAAGAGATGGTCAGGACTTTAGCCATTGAATAGGAAAGGGAAGACAATGATCAATGTTGGCATCCACAGAGCAAAGAATACAGAAGGCATAGAGGGATAGTGAGGACAACTTGTAGAAGATTCAGTTCCTTCATAGTATGATGGGCACTTTGGGAGGATTTTCAAAAAGGGAGAGAGTGATTACCCATAAAAAGAAAAAAAAATCTCTTAATGCCACTGACACTCTAAAGCTAGGGGAAGAAATCTTGATTGCTTTAGGCGAATGTCACATGCATATTGTATCGGCCTCTCATGATCAAAGCTGGTGCTCACTTGACTAACCCTATCCCAAGGCAACTTAAAGCTGCTAAAGTAAGCCTCATGTTCAGTGATCCAGCTGAGATGGTGATGCCCGTGGCTCCCAGTGTCATGCTGTGTCTTGGGTGCAGGGTAGAACTGCTATATTCAGAAAGCTACGGAGGAGACCAGCTGTGAAATGTCATTCACTTAAAAGTGGCCACATACTTGAGCACAGCCACATTTTTGTATCTGTGAAGTCAAAATATTTCTTTGTCCTCAAAAAGTACCCAAAAGGTGTGTTTCTGTTAAGACTAAACTTTATTCAACTGGGCCAGCCAGTGTGCTAATCTGTCATTTGGATTCCCATTGTTGTAGCCATTCTTAGCCCAAAATAAGATACATTATGGCTCATGTGGAACAGCCCTGGCTTCAACTATAGTGTTAGCACCAAAGAAATTAGAGCACATCCTCAGAAATACAGACCAGCTCTTCTCATCCCTTAATTTTAATCAGTATGAGTGTTTTTATTTATATATTGCCTTCTTAGTTCATCTTTTCAAAATGACTGATGATGAAAGTGGTTTTGATAGCTCCTGTTAACTCATTTGCTTAGAGTATTGCGTAGCAACAAAATGCAGACATACACTCCAATTAGAGAAAGTGGGTGAGAACAAGGACCCTCCCACAGGTTACACAGTTCATGCCTGTTTCATGCATCTCAAGTCATTTTTAAAATATGCTGTGACAGGGAGAGAGTTCAAGCTGTAGTAAAGCACTTCCAGTGGCATTTACCTGAGTTGTGTGCTTGACCTGTACATTAGCAGTAACAAAATAAACCAATATTTAGGCAGAAATTGAAGTATCAAAATCAGTTTTACTTTTTCTCTGTTTCCATTCCTCTACTCACTCCCTAAATAGCAATAAGCCAAAATCTTAACAAGAACAGTTAATTTAATCTTAGAAAGCCCCTTTATATGATTTTAAATTGGTTGCAAACTTTAGGCAGTTGCGCTTTGCTCATGTTGGACCCCAGGTTTGGAATGTGGATTAGTTGCAGATTCTGGCAGCAAAAACAGTCTTCTCTTTTCACTCCTGTGAGTTCCTTTCAAAGGCAAGATTCTAACATTGAAGCTTCTTTCTGAAGAGTTGTTTTACGTAGTGTGGGGTTGATGGGACAGCATTAGTTCTGGTTCCCAGAGTGCTCCGTGAACTGAGTCTTGCTGGCATTGAGAGAAGGCCTGTGCCAGCCTGGAGGCTTGGCAGAGCCTCTGACTCCTCTCTGCTTTTCCATAGCCCGTGATGGAACTCAGTGTTGGTTCCTAAAGAAGCCTTTGTACTTCAGAGTTAGGTAGATATTGGCAGCTACTCCTGACTATAATAGAGAATTAGCAACCAACTTTTTCAGTCTTTGCTGAATTTGCTGAGGGTTCTCCAACATTTTTCTGAAGGTTAGTAAAAATGGATACGTGAGTATACAGGCTTAAAAAATGTTGCCACAATGATAATTATTTTGTAACTTAGAGTGTATACGTATTCAGTGAGGATTTGTAGTCTAGATAGCTCACTGTACATGTAGAGGTGCTTCAAAAACAGAAATAAATTTCTGAAAGGCAGAAAAAATCTCATTGCCTTTCCTTGCCAGTTTGGAAGACAGCTCATCCAACAATTTGAGTATTTTCACAGGTTTTTGTTTTTTTTTTTTGAGCAGGGGCGGTGGGGAGCAATGGCTTGAATAATGATTTTAGCTTCAAAATTTATGAGCCATTTCAAACTTGGAAGCCAAGTGGCCATGCATTTATTGAGAGCTTTCACTGTGCTCCTCGTCTGGGTCAGGGCTTTGAGCTCCTTCTAGCACTTAAAAGTCAGATAAACTCTCCTCTTCACCTTCACTATACACTGCCCAAAACCCATATTTAAGCCTGCCAGCATGCTTTTACCTGTGAAAGCCTTTTTCCTAAGGAAAAAGCCACATCAGAAAATACTGAAGTTAATTGCATCCTTTAAAAAAAAAAATTAACAACCAACACAAATCAAAAATATCTTGTATTTATGGGGCAAAAGATTTCAAGAGTGTTATTATAGATTGATGTAAAAAACTTAATGGTATAAAGGAAGTCACGAGAGTGACTTACTAGTTAGGTAGTTAATATAGTATGAATAGTTAAATATGAGGGAGATTATCACCTTCAGACGTCCCCTTTGTTGCATCAATGCTTGATACATCCTGTTATTAGCTGTGTTCTTTAGAACAACAAACCTATGTCCCATAACGCAGATTTGTAAATACTTTGCATATTAGAAGCCATCAACTCCACTCTGTTATTGAATACGTTTAAACTATCTATGGGAAAAATTAGTAACGGCCTTCTTTTACCTTCAGGTCGTCTAAACTTTTCATACCCAGGATCCGATAGTTCTCTGCTTATTAATGGTAAGTGATAATTGATTTACCCTAGTGAAGTGCATAAACCTGAAGTTAGTATTAGGTTGAGAAAATATAATATTTGTACTTCAACAAGTGCAGAAGTGACACTAATTGTTCTGCAATGACATTTGTTGGCTGCTATTAATCACCTATTTTAACAACAATTCTTATCCCTCAAAATTGTGACAGAACCTTTTCTCTAAAAAATACTGAGAGCCGCTTGGCTCTCCATTCTGCAATTAATGAAGAGAGGAGTGTGAATCCCATAATGACACAGACCACCTTCATTAAATACTAGTTAGCTTCTATAGAGCAGATGTCAGGGGAAGAGAGAGTAACCAGAAACTTAGTACCAGAAAGAGGCAGCCCAAAACAAGTGCTTTACATTCCAAAGAGAAGATCGTTCATTATTTACCATAAAGGAGAACATGAAGAATGAAGATATATTAGCCTTCACAGTTTCTTTCATAGAATCACCTTCCCTGACCCAAACACTGCTAATGTGTCCATAAATCCTCCTTTTATGTGTGCATACCAGAAGAAATTTGAAGTTCACAGGGAAGGGAAAGGCATCTACTCACAGAATTAAAGAACTTTAAAGTGCATATATATTTTTTGGTACCACAGTTCAGAATAAACAGGTGGAATACAGAAGTCTTTTCCTTTTTATTTGCTAGTGTGTGTGTTTAAGATTTATTTTTATTTTATGTATATGTATCTGTATATGTTACATGTGTATGGGTTCCTGTGGAGGCAAGAAAAAAGGCACTGGATTCCTTGGAGCTGAAGTTACAGGCTGTTTAAACTGCTCTGTGGGTACTGGGAGCTGAACTCGGGTTCTCTGAAGGAACAGGCATCACCCTTAATCACTAAACCATCTCTCTACTTCCTGATTTTTCCCCAACTTTCTTTTAATTTCATATCTCTGTTAAAATCTTCTGTCCTCCAAGAATTATTCTTGCTGTATTCTCATCATTCCTCAAGTAAACAGAAACAAACAACCCCCCCCCCAAAAAAAAAACCACAAAAACAAAAAACCTTGTCTGTGGTAAATGAGAAGTTGAAAATGATTACTATCACTAGGTCCTTTTAGTTACTACTTGAAAATGGTGTCCTATGTAGAATATAGGTTTGTTAGCTCCCCCCCCTCCCCCAAGTCAACATGAGAGTAGATGAATGAGAGCTGCTGGTCCCACCAGCTCTTCTGGAAGCTGTATAGTGCACGAAAACCTCACTCTTTGATCACACTTAGATCTCTTTATGCTCAGTGCCAGAAGTTAATAAAAATGAATAATAAATATCTATAAAATAATGCCATTGTGCTATTGTAGCAGAAGCCATCATGATATGTTCAAAATATAATACAGTAGCACAAAAGTATCTCCGCTAAAACCTACCAACCTACCACCTAATAGTGATGGCATAAGGAGGACATTCCATCCATAGAGCAAGGCTTACCTTTTCCTATAAACTAGATCTAGGCTCAGGTACAGGAACTGGAAATTACAGTGAACCAAGATTTAGAATATGACTGAATGATCCCAGGCAAAGTGGTTGCCTTTTATCTGTGTTAATTTACTCATGAAGTTGTTTAGTTGGATCAGTTAGTTGCCTCTGGGACTTATCTTTGTGAACTGAGAAAAACTCTCTAGTAGCTTTCCTTTAAAGATCAAAACAAGCCGGGCAGTGGTGGCGCACGCCTTTAATCCCAGCACTTGGGAGGCAGAGGCAGGCGGATCTTTGCGAGTTCGAGGCCAGCCTGGTCTACAAAGTGAGTCCAGGACAGCCAGGGCTACACAGAGAAACCCTGTCTCGAAAAAACCAAAAAAAAAAAAAAAAATAAAGATCAAAACAGTTAAATATTTTTAATTCTTTTATTATGCCTTTCCTTTTTTCTCTGTTAATATTTATTTTTATTAATAATTTATTTTCAGTGACTCTTACTTGGCAAAGGAAAAAATAATGAAGATGACCTTTTCCCCAAGTATTTACATTTTGAAATTTTAGTGGTTTCATAGACTATAGAGGGAGACCAGATGCTTCATTTTCACTACTTCTTTTTTTTTCCTTTATTTTTTATTTCTTCAAGTTACATCTCAATCGCAGTCCCCTCCCTATTCCCCCCTCCAGTCCCACCCTCCCACCCTTATCCCCCATCCTCTTCCCTTTTTTTTTCTTTTAAGTTTAAGGTATATCTTATTTCCCCCTACAGTTTTCCCTTTCAGTCCAACAAATGGCTCTTTCTCTTATAATAATAAATACAATACAAAACATCAGAGGTAATTAGGCCACAATTATGAGGGTTATATGGCTTAGCGTACATTCCCAATGTCCAGTCCATATGTTTTTGTACCTGACTTTAACATTCTACTATCTAACCATCTCCATGAGTTTAAAGTTCTATATCTGACTCAACATTCATGCTAACTTGCAACACAATTTTAAAAGTATCTTCTTAGATCTATAACACTGTCTTGACTCCTAAACAACTCAAAATTTAATTATGAGACTCTAGATATCTGTTCTTCATTCACCTCAGAGACCTGAGAGGGATAAATATATCTGATTTTATAGGAAGTACAGGGCCTGCAGCTTCCCAAACTAAGAAATGACATACCAGTGGCTGCCTGGACAGTTCCCATTTTCTCTCCATATATTACCGCATCGATCTTCAGTTGTTTGGCACCGTTTCTCTGACAGACATTGATTGTAGAGCAAGGGTTATGAAGGACTTACCTACCCTGTCTTGGCAGAGCTAGGTTGTCGACTTACCTGCTTCCAGGTTTTGTCCTTTTTGGACAGCATTCTGTCTACAGTTGGAGCAAGGGGCTTTTCCTACCAAGAGATAGGCTTGCGACTAATTCAATCATCTCCCACTGGAGATTCTTCGATGCTCATCTTCTACTTGGAGGAGAATAGGGGGTGCTGTCAGGAGTTGATATGTCTTGATATAAAAAAATCTAAAGTTACAAAAACATCTTTGAATGCCATATTCTGCAGATCTCTTGAGGTTTTTGAAGAGGCCCTATCTGTCTCTTATATTAGGGTAAGCAGATGTTGCTTGTCTCTTAGAAGCTTTATTTCTGATTAGCTTAGAAAATAACTATAATAGGCTGTCATAGTACCTAACAGAATGACCAACTTGCATAACGATTAGTTTGCATTTCTTAATTATCCTAAACAGTTTATGACAATTAGTAGTAAAAGGCCGAAACATCACATTTCATTTTTTTTCTTTACTTCCTAACCCTTCCATCCCATTTCTCTGGGGTGGGGTGTCCTTATATAACAGTCCCTCATCTCAGTTGAGAGGTCGTATGAGGGCCAAGAGCCTCCTCATTCATTGGGGGTCTACGAAGCAGTACCATCAGTGAAAAGTGTCTCATTGCCCGGGAGAGAGAACTACTAAACAAACAAATCAATAAGCAGACAAATAAATAAAAAAGACTAAAAAATAGAAAAAAATATAATAAATAAATAAAAATAAAAATAAAAAGTCTATGTCCAAGTTCCCTTTGGTGTGTTAGCTGTAGTATCGATACCTTCTACTATATAGCTAAAATCCTACTATAAGTGAATAGATGCCATATGCGTCTTTCTGAGTCTGGGTTAGCTCACTCAGGATGAGCTTTTCTAGTTCCATCCATTTGGCTGCAAATTGCATAATTTCATTGTTCCTGATAGCTGAATAGTGTTCCATTGTGTAGATGTACCACAGTTTTTTAACTCATTCTTCAGTTGAGGGACATCTGGGTTGTTTCCAGTTCCTAGCTATTACAAATAAGGCTGCTGTAAACATAGATGAGGAAACTTCCTTATGATTCCGTGAAGAGGCATTTGTGTGTATACCCAGAAGTGGTATGGCTGGGTCCTGAGGCAAAGCTATTCCAAGTTTGCTAAGATATCGCCAGACTGACCTCCATAGTGGTTGCACAAGCCTGTACTCCCACCAGCAATGGAGTAGGGTACCCCTTTCTCCACACCCTCGCCAGCATGTGCTGTCATTTGAGCTTTTGATCTTAGCCATTCTGACAGGTGTGAGATGGAGTCTCAGAGTCGTCTTGAGTTGCATTTCTCTGATGATTAAGGATGTTGAGCATTTCTTCAAGTGTCTCTCAGCCATTAGGGATTCCTCCTTTGTGAATTCTCTATTTAGCTCTGTCCCCCATTTTTGATTGGATTATTTGGTTTCTTGGCATTTAATTTCTTGAGTTCTTTGTAGATTTTGGATATTAGCCCTCTGTCAGATGGGGGGTTGGTGAAGATTTTCTCCCAGTCTGTAGGCTGACATTTTGTTCGAATGACAGTGTCTTTTGCCTTACAGAAGCTTTTCAGTTTCATGAGGTCCCATTTATTGATTGTTGGTCTCAGGTCCTGAGCTGTTGGTGTTCTGTTCAGGAATTTGTCACCTGTGCCAATGAGTTCGAGGGTTTTTCCCACTCTTTCTTCTAGTAGACTTAGGGTGACGGGCCTTATGTTAAGGTGTTTAATCCACTTGGATTTAAGTTTTGTACAAGGTGATAAGTATGGGTCTAATTTCATTCTTTTACAAGTGGACATCCAGTTGGACCAGCACCATTTGTTGAAGATGTTGTCCTTCCATTGTGCTGTTTTAGCTTCTTTGTCAAAAATTAGGTGGCCATAAGTGTGTGGGTCTATTTCTGGATCTTCAGTTCGATTCCATTGATCTACTGGTCTGTTTCTGTACCAATACCATGCTGTTTTTACAACTATTGCTCTGTAGTACAGCTTGAAATCTGGAATGGTGATACCTCCAGAAGTTTTTTTATTGTACAGGATTGACTTAGCTATTCTGGGCTTTTTGTTGTTCCATATGAAACCGAGAATAGCTCTTTCCAAGTCTATAAAAAATTGTGTTGGTATTTTGATGAATTGCATTGAATCTATATATTGCTTTTGGTAGGATGGCCATTTTTATTATGTTGATCCTACCTATCCATGAGCATGGGAGATCTTTCCATCTTCTAAAGTCCTCTTCCATTTCTTTCTTCAAGGGCTTGAAGTTCTTGATGTACAGGTCCTTTACTTGCTTGGTTAGAGTTACCTCTAGGTATTTTATGTTGTTTGTGGCTATTGTGAAGGGGGTTGTTTCCCTTATTTCTTTCTCAGCCCATTTGTTTGTTGTATAAAGAAGGGCTTCTGATTTTTTTGAATTAATTTTGTATCCAGCCACTTTGCTGAAGGTGTTTATCAGCTGTAAGAGTTCTCTGGTGGAATTTTTGGGGTCGCTTATGTATCATATCATCTGCAAATAGGGATAATTTGACTTCTTTGTTTCCGATGTTTATCCCCTTGATCTCCTTTAGTTGTCTTATTGCTCTAGCAAGAACTTCAAGTACTATATTGAAGAGATATGTGAAAGTGGACATCCTTGTCTTGTCCCTGAGTTTAGAGGAAATGCTTCAAGTTTTTCTCCATTTAATTTGATGTTGGCCACTGGCCTGCTGTATATTGCCTTTCCACTACTTCTTATATAGAAATTTTATTTATTATAAAAGTATACTGACTAGGGTATAATATCATCTCAAACGGAAAGATGTGAAGATAAAGAAAACTAAAAAGATATAAAAAAGAAGAAACCCTGGTTCCTTAAGCCAGACCCAAGAGTGTGAGGTCATGATTTCCTTGACCTCAGGTGTAATATCCAGCTTCAGAGGGCCCAACAAACTAGGCCAAATGTAAAAGCTAGTGTTAGTTTTTAGTAGGAAACCAGTAGGACCAGATGCTGATTTATTCCTTGGTAGTGAAGAATGAAACTTGTGGGTAGACCAGATGCTGGAACTGAGAGACTCATTCATTCCCCAGTATTAAAGTCAAATATACTAGAAGGTTGTTTAAGTGGGGGCAGGAGAGATGGTTCATTGGTTAAGAGCACATACTGCCCTTGCAGAGAACCGGAGACCCAAAACCACTTGTTACTCCATCTCAAGCAAGATCCACCACTTCTGGCATCCTCAGGCATCTGTACTCATGTGCACAGACTGACACACATAATTAAAATATAAAGTAAAATAATTTTAAAAGATTACTTAAATCAGAGGCTGTTAGGAAAGGAGGACAGTGAGACCTTCAGCACTTTGATTTACGTGTGGGTGTTGGCTATTCCTTCAGCCATGTTTATGAAACATTCTTGCAAATGGACTACTTCTATAATAAATTGATCTTATTCCACTGAGTCTTAGTAGTTTTGTTCTTAGGTTAGGTTAGATTTGGGATGTATTTATTATGGAAATCTAATATGTGAGAGTAAATGTGCTTAATGAAGACTAACTCAGAATTACAGAAACCTCCCATCTTGCAGGTTTGAAGATTAAATGTAGCTAAATCATTTATCATCATAACAACACATAGTAAGTCAAACTAAAATCATTCTCTTTTTTGGCTAAGAATATGAACAATAAGGATTTACAAAAAGGAGAAACAACAAGGGATTATTAAGATGAGTCTGTAAAAGTTGTCTGGGGTGAACAAGTTTTTTTTTTTTTTTCTTTGTTATTGAGATAAATAACCCAAACCACTACTTTTAAATGTAGCTCCCTCAACTTCTTACTTTTTTAAAAAATGGATAATAAAAGCCTGATATCATGTCACTTTATCACCAAGACTGGAAGGGCTGCAGTGAGCTGCTCTTCTAGCTATCATAGTTTATTTAGACTTTAAAAACATGGGAAGTGAGTCTCTGAAGCACTGTTTCTTCATCTTCCAGAGCTTTACCTCATTAGTGTCAGCAGTCATAGCGTTTTTTCCCTTTGTTTGGATTAAAAATAAGAGATACTGATCTCTCCTTTGAACATTTCAATGCAAACATTTAAATTTTAACTGACTTTTTTAATGCAATTTGTTTTGAAAATTTCAAGCAATTTTGGAACTTAGGGTGAAGAAATGGTTTAAATCCTAACTGAATAAAAAGAAAAAGGACTGAATCCTTCCCCAGTTGGGGATAGTTTAGATGGGAATGTCATTAGAATTTGCATGCACAATAAAATGGCTCACTTGTCCAGAGATCTCATGACTTGTTGTTTTGCCATGCTTTAGTCACCTATTTTCACACTAGCCAGAATTCATGAACTAGTGACTTTTCAGAGATGTGCTAGTATAACCCAACCAATAGTAATTCAAGCCTCTGCAAGACTGTCAGAGTATTACACACCTCACTTCTGTGTCAGTTGTAGAAGGTCTGTTTTTATTTCTTCCTGGGGGAAATTCTTGGATTTTAATGTATTTAAAAGTCCAAATTTTGTAGCTACTTTTTTGGGTGCCGTGTTAGTATATTAGTCTGCTGAGGGTCAGTAACAAGCACACAGACTATATGACTTAAATAACAGTTATTCTCCATAGTTATGGAGACTAGAGATCAAGGTATGCTCAGGAGTGATTCCTCTGTGGCGTATCCTTACGTAGTCTGCGCTCTTTACACATCTTGATTTCTTCTTAGAAGGATAGAGGTCATCTGGGATGAGGGCCCACCAAAGGTCTTTTCTTAACTTTACCTCTTTAAAGACCATATCTTCAAAAGCCATCATATTCTGAAGTTCTTAAAGGTAAGACTTCAGCATATAAATTTGGGTGTGGGAAAAATTCAACCCATAACGAATGTCTTTTATTAGTCAATTTTGTGTAATAAGCACATGGTTTATGGTCCTGAAACATAAGCTTGAAATTTAGTTTCTCAGTTAAGTAAGAGTGCTAAACATGAGCCAGACTTACCTCTAAGTTTTTTCTGTGACCTAACTAAGCACTAAGTTAGATGTTGACTGAAAGATTGATTGTATTCATCCCTAGCTTGAAGCTTTATTTTATCTAAGGAAACCAGCAGTCACTACCCTACTAAAAAGAGAAGTCTGTACTTGTTCTATCATTTTTTCCTTTAATTTTTATTTTCAATTCTCCATTCTCTACTATTTCACCCCATGGGATTTACTGTTTGAAAGATAAACTGTGGACACAAGAAAGATCCAGAACAACAACAGAATGTTAGGTTATTTTCAATTCTCCATCCTCTACTATTTCACCCCATGGGATTTACTGTTTGAAAGATAAACTGTGGACACAAGAAAGATCCAGAACAACAGCAGAATGTTAGGTTTTAGAACTCATTTATGTAGGTAGCTCTTTTCCTCTCATGATGTCTGTTTGTTTAGAAGCATCAAGTGCTTGCTCATTCCAGAGAAGGACTATTGAGACCTATCCTTCAAAGTCTATCAAAGACACTGTCTTTTAATGATAGGTTTTTAGAAGGGAGGAGGAAGATTGTTTGCCTGGAGTGTGGGCACAAATCTGTTGAGGAGGAGGGCATAAAATGTACACTATAGTCACAGTAACAAACTAATGTGACAGAAAATTTGAATTACCAGCTGTGTGTAAATTAATTTTAACAGTGAGTCTAATTAGAGGCTAATTATAAAATTCTTTTAAATTATTATTATTATCCATCTTTGCTGGACTGCATGCCTTGATCTCGGATATAGGCACTATGTCAGCTTTTGGGATCTACCCTCTTTTGTTCACAGATTAATAACTATAAACTTCAGGTCTTTGAATTTTATCTTTATATGTGTGTCTGCTGGTACACATATACAGTAATATTTTCACATGTTAAAAAGGGTCATATAATAGGTGTTTTCTTTTTATAAATATATCCTGGTATGGATATTTTCAAATGAGGAAAAAAAGGATGCATATTAAGAAACAGATAGTCACTCACCATTATAATGAAATGCTTACAGAGAGAGAGAAACCAATTTTTTCTGTACCTTCCTTGCAATTGTAGCCCACAGACTAATATTTTACTAGAGGGAATTTGACTGTGAATATAAGGCTGATATGAAAACCATTTGTGAGCAGTCCTGTAGAGGTGCTTTAGAGGTGAAACACTTATCAATCCATATAACAATAAGGATCCAGAAGTTAGAGATATTTATGACCACAATTTTTCAATCACTATTGAATAGTTTTACTACTTTTTACTCCTGTTAGTTCTGAACATTAAATCATTGAATACTATAAGCCCAAAGTGAGCAATAAAAATAAAGGTAGAGACATACAAATAGTATTCATTTTAACTCTAATGGAGACTGGGGAGGCTTTTACTTAGCAATATGAGCATGAATCTTTACAAAATCACAACAGTCTAGCAATACAAGCACCTAAAAAATCCTAAGAGTTGACCCTTTAGTAACTGGGAAAATAAAATTCCTAGCACAGTGTACTTCAGCAGACTTATCCAGAGGTTTCCCAAAGCATGTATACCTTTGTGAATTTTCCCATTTATCACACCCTTAGTGTTTGCAAAACATCAAAGGCCAGCCCCACTCTATATAATGAGATTAGAAATCTGTGTGACATTTTCCCCAGGAAAGTCTGTGTTTCAAGTATTTCCTCAGAAGGTATCTTCCAAATATAACTTGGAGCCGGACGGGAAGGAGTGTTAGTATATCTATACAGAATAAAGAGGCAGCATTTAGCATTCTATTACTACATGGCTCTGGTTATATAGTTGTAATCATCAAAGTTAGTTTGCTTGCTTTTCCATATATGTCATGTCAAAATTCACATATACACATGTACAAAATATATGTGTAAATAAAAAAGTACATTCTCATTTTAAGTTCCAAATGTCATTTTTTTCAGTACCAGTTTATGCCAATTTTTTGTTTGATTTTTTTTAAGGTTTTTTATAGTTGTAAACGTTATGCACCTGTAGCCTATTTTCCCTTAATATGAGGAAAAAGTGTCTGATTAGTTTTCAAACATTAATCCTGGAATTTAACCATAAATGCCTGTACATTAACCACTTAATTTTGTGGTACATAAGTAAAAATTGAGAATTCACACATGAAGACTTCTGCAAATACTTTAGTTATTTATTTGTAACTCTTAACTATTCTTGAAGGTTTGGGGGTTTTGTTAATTTTTTTTTTAATGGTGGCTATGTAAGCTTTCATGTGGGCTTTGTAGCTTTTAAAAGCCATTCTTTCAAATATCTGTTTTCTCAGAAGTTGGAGCAGTATCAATGTACTTTTAAAGATAGAACTCAGATTTCTCAGTCCTTCTTCCCCGAACTGTCTTGTCTTTGAAGTGGTTATCTAAACAGATGTTCTCAGGCACACTCCCACTTTTGTGATGTCACTTGCCTTTCTAACCTCTGTCTGGTAAGTTGGAAACCAGCTCTTTACCTGCTAGCCTTAAGTCACTGAAATGAACACCTAGCAGGCTTTCCTTGAGGAAAGTCTTAGTGCTGTTTTTAGTCCATTTAATCCAGTAGTAGAGTGGAATCCAATGCTGTGTAGTAATGGTAGAAATATATTTTTGTATGAAACCTAATTTTATTTATTTTTTTAATAATTTATTTTTTATTTCTTCAAGTTACATCTCAATCACAATCCCCTCCCTACTCCCCCCTCCAGTCCCACCCTTCCACCCTCGTCCCCCTCAACCCCCATCCTCTTCCCTTCTTTTTTTAGTTTAAGGTATTTCTTTTTTCCCCCCAACAGCTCTCCCTTTCAGTTCAAACAATGGTTCTTTTTCTTATAACTATAAATACAATACAAAACAACAGAAATAAATAGGCCACAATTATAAGAGTTATATGGCTTAGCATACATTCCCAATGTCCAGTCCATATGTATTTGGCACCTGACTTTAACATTCTACTATCTAACCATCTCCATGAGTTTAAAGTTCTATATCTAACTCAGCTTTCATAATAACTTGCCTCATAATTTTAAAAATATCTTCTTAGATCCAGAACACCCTCTTGATTCCTAAACAACTCAAAATTTAACTATGAGACTCTAGCTATCTATTCTTCAACCACCTCAGAGACCTGAGAGGGATAAATATATCTGATTATATAGGAAGTGCAGGGCCTGCAGCTTCCAAAACTAAAAAATGACATACCCATGGCTGCCTGGACAGTTCCCATTTTCTCTCCATACATTACAGCATCACTCTTCAGCCATTTGGCCCCATTTCTCTGACAGACTTTGGTTGTAGAGCAGGAATTATGAAGGACTTACCTACCCTGTCTTGGCAAAGCTAGGCTGTCGACTTATCTGCTTCCAAGTTTTGTCCTTTTTGGACAGAAGTCTGTCTACAGTTGAAGCAAGGGGTTTTTTTTACAAAATACTCATCTGGTAGTTTTGAGTTAAAATGATTTGTATTGTGTCGAGAAGACTAAGAGTGAAAGTCTGGCAGTTTTTAGAGTGATAACTAACTGAAAGCCTATCCTAATGTCCTGTTTAAACCCAGTGCCCAGCCAGATCTCACTCATACTGCATTCTTTGCCTGAACATGGCAGCACCCTTGTCTGTGGCATGGCAATGCTGGTACTCTTCCTGTTTTCCCTTTAAGAGCTCACCTGAGTTCCATCCCTGCCACCCCTTTATTCAAGGTTTTCTTCCTCTTCTGTCTCTGTTGCTTGTACTACATAACAAGTAGAACTTTGTTCTCCAAAGACACCCAAGATTATAATGGTGCTCTTAATACTATGTTTTCTTCTGTACATACATACACACTTTGTAATAAAGCTTAGTTATAGATGATGTATGTAATAAAGTAACAATAATTAAAAGTAATTTAAAATACACTGCAATAAAAGTTATATAACTATAGTCTTTGTCAAAATATCTCAGAAGTGACTGACAGGCAGGTAGCACACACAGCATGAACTCATTGGACAAAGAGATGATCCATACCAGGTTTCACAATGCTACTCAGAACTTATAAATTGTATTTCTGGTATTTTCCATTTGATATTTTCAAATTGAGATATACCGTTGACAACTGAAACTATGGAAATGAAAGTGGTAAAGAGAGGTCACTGTAGCCATAGGCATGGCTCATTATCATTACAAATGCTATGTGACCTTGTGGCCGATACAATCACTGGTACCTTGTGGTCGGTCAGAGCCTGGGGTTGTTTTATCTACTATGCTTAGCAAGACCACAGGGTCAGAAAATGTTGACTTGAGCCAAGACCCTTGAACAGGGAACAACTTCAGTGCCAGTTCATTTCAGAGAGAGCATTTCTTCAGATGTTCTTGTTTACATGTTCTTGGTCTAAAGTTTATGCTGTTTCTTGTGGATTCAATTAATTATCTTTTGTCTTCCTTTGAACTGCAATTGACTTGGTGACAAAATGCCAGATCTTCAGTTTTGAACATTTGGGATTGGATAGAAGGGTTTTTTTGTTAGTTTGGTTTTGGTTTTTTTTTTTTTTGGTTGGTTGGTTGGGTTTTTTGGTTTTGGGGTTTTTTTGGTGGTGGTGGATTGTTTGTTTGTTGTGGTAAAACTGTTGACTAAAGACAATATATAAATTGCTTAAAATTTTCATGTTAAGATTTTCTTCTATTTGGAATGAACAGAAAAATACTGTGAAAATGTGTATTCTGTAATGGTGAAAAGTCATGAATTCAATATTGATATGTTTACTAAATTGCTATCATGGAATTCTGAGAGAAAATATAATTAACATAGTGGTAATTGGTGTAGATCATTTCACACACAGCCTTAGCTTCATAATGTCTTGACCATTGGATGATGACTGCAGCCAAAGGTTTTCTTTAAAACAAGTGAGGTTCAGTAAAGATTTATGGTGTCTTTGAAGTTCTTTTTTTTAATGCATGAAATTGACCACCACTGTCCAATTCCTTGGTTTTTGATACATAGACCAGGAAATGAAGAATGTGGGCATCTTTCCATTTCAAAAGCTCATTGATGAAATCTCAGTGGATTCTGTGACAATGTTTGAAAGGTTGTTTTTGTTTGTTTGTTTGTTCTTCTCATTTGACATGCAGCAAGGACTTATGGGCGAAGGAGAGGTAACATCACTGTTTCTCACTTTTAAATGTATCAGTTCTGTATTGAGAGGACGTGGGCTCACACAGTTTATAATCTCTGTGGGGAAGAAATGAAGGGAAGTGGCTGGGCTTGACCTATATAGAACCTCTGTGTTGTAGCTGGAGCTGTAGACATTCTAGTTGAGGAGACTTAAAGGAGCTTGAGAAATTACCAGAGGGGGGTGGGAGGTGGCTTGATTTAAGCTCCTTATATTAGATATTTAGCTTACTTATAGCTACAGATTTGCCTTTTTAACTCCTTTAGAAGAATTTAGGAATTTTTAAAAAAGATTTGAATCCTTAAAAGCTATACTTATCTTTAAAATATCTCATTAATTGGAGAGTCATTTATACTTAAGTAACTTACATCAGCTTCTTTTACTAAGTAAAAATGATGCCTTTGTTTACTTTAAAATATGATGAGCTGAGTAAATGAGTCATTCTATAAATACTTTAAAAATCATAGGGGATTTTAGAGATTCGTTTCTTAGATGTTCCCAACTAAACCTAATTTTCTTGTCTAATACTTTTGCTATTTTATAAGGCCATTAAGTCACTTAGATTTAAAATGTGATTTGTTTTTTTTAAAAAAGATCATTCAGAAAGTAATCTCCAATTGTACAACCATTTGGTTCTTAATTTACTAATAGCATATAGGCTGTATTTGTGACAGAGACACTGCTATTGTCTGTGCTTGGGAATGGGACTTACAACT
>CAJQZJ010032904.1:7753806-7779242 GCA_907164525.1 Lophiomys imhausi
AGGATGTATATGCATGGATATTTTTAGTCTTTTCTACTTTCTTATGGATTCCAGATGATTGGAATTTCACTTTTTAGAATAGTTTTTTCAACACAGATGGCATCTTTGGTAAGCTGATAATCACTCAGCTAATATATCTTTGGCATGCCTCCGGATCTTAAATGATGTAAGACTGGAAGGCAAATTGGACACCAGCGTTAAGTGGACTTTGAGTATATCCTATTAGTTAAGGTAAACTAAAATGAGCGCTCGCTCACTTAAAGTTGACTTGCTCATCGTAAGTACATCTTTAGGAAAGTGTGCAGAGGCACACTTTTTTGGTCCATAAAGAAATGTTTGTGACCATCATTTTATAGCCAAATTTAATATTCTTTGTCCTTGTGTAGGTTGCTGTGGGCACTTGCCAAGGCAGTGTAGTCTGCTGCCAGCTGCTGTCAAAGAGTGCTCTTGTCAACTGTGCTTCCATTTCATTTGCCAAAGCTTCCGCATTCCTGTGGGGTACTTGAGTAGCCCTCTGTTTAACCACATATAGTCCTTCTGATTCAGGAGACTTTAAGATGTTAACAATCCAAGAGCATAAGTGATCCTGTAGTGAACAAATAAAAGCAGCAATTTTATCAATTCCTGTGTTCTTCAGTGTGTGTGTGTGTATGTGTGTGATAATTAGTGGCAAGGAGCCTTTTCTATTAGCTTTCTGCTCTGCTGTCTGTTTCAGGTCAGTCTTCATTGTTTCCGATGGAAGATGGATTCCTGGATGATGGCCGAGGGGATCAACCTCTTCATAGTGGCCTGGGTTCACCTCACTGCTTCACTCACCAGAATGGGGAGCGAGTGGAACGATATTCTCGCAAGGTGTTCGTGGGTGGATTGCCTCCTGACATTGATGAAGGTATATACAGGAAGGACTATTTGGAGCCATGTGGACCATGGTGGCCCATGGGAAAGTTGTATCAGGGTTTGCTGCTGTTATAATCCCTGTGTTACCTGGCTCTGACTCTTCAGTCTTGCTCACTTTGTTCTTTTACCCTGTCATCCAGTCATTCCATAAGATCAGTTGCAGAAGAAAGAGGCGCAGGACTGTTAGGGTGAGCTGAAGCAGGGACCAAATTCAGAGGAAAAGAGGGAAGGTCTCAGGGAAGATTCCCAAGGATTCTATTGTAGACAGCATGGGCTTAACTGCCCTGTTCTGTTTTGTCAAGTTTTACTGGTTTTTTTTTTTCTTTACTACCTTTCATTGTTTCAAATTTTCAAATTTTAGATTAAGTATGAACTTTTTAAAAATGTAGTCTCTACTTATACTACAAGAAGGAGAATCTTAAAAGTGATTAAATTTTCTATATATATATATTTTTTTTTCATTCAGCAAACATTTATGTGTTCTCTAAACAGCTGCATTGTTCTTTGGCTTATTATAAAAGTAAATAAGATAGAAGAGACCTGTTTGCAGAATCTACATTCTAATGGGGAAAGTACATAAAAAGTATGTAAACACAAGAAAAAGTATCAGAGAACAGTGTTGTAAAACAAACAGTATTATGGAGTCCAGCATGTAAGGAGTCTTAGATTGGATGACTAAGGAAACTCACTTTAAGGAAGTAGTATTTGAACTGAGACTTGAGTTGGTAAGCCAGCCATACAGGGACTTGAAAGGATTAGTTATCCAGTAATGAATTCATTTCTGGATTTGAGTGACTATAATAAAAATCACAGTGGCAGACTATCCAGCAATCATACAGCCTTGGGTACTTTGTTTCTTTTGACTTGGTTTCCTGAATGAAAATGGAAATAGACTAATTCATGTTCTAGAGTATAGAATTGATTCTGCGACAGTCTGTAAGATCTAATAATATTTAGGTACTTGTCTCTTAGAGTGAGATCAAGTCTATCAAGCTTCTAGAAGGTTGAAGATTGTAACAAACATATTTGTTAAATATCTTGAGAAGACTGCTGTAATTTCAATTCCATTTACATTCATTCTCCATACCACCCTCAGAATGCAGAGCTTGAAAAATATTGTAATGAAGAATTGCACAGTAAAAATTGCAGAATTTCTATGGGATGTAGGATGAGAGGCAGATCATTTGAAATTGAATAAGCTTAGCACCTGAAACAGGATCAAAACCAGAATTAGTATTTGAACATAACTTGAACAATCCGAGCAAGTCGCGGACCCCAGTGTGCTGTGACAGTGCTCCTAAACAACAAAGTTAAATGCTACCTGTAGTCATGGAGATATGGTGAACAGAGATGGACCACTGAACACCTGAGAGGGTGCCAGGAGCCCTTAAGGGGCCGCCTTCTTCTCTGGCAAGAGAGCCTTGCTTGTTGCATTTGGATTTGATTTTCTTAAGCTGGAGCTGAGAGAGTTCCAGCTTTGCATCACACAAGCAGAGGGTTTCCCTTTCCTAGGGACGATTATAGTTCTCCTCTCACCATCTAACTCACCTTGTTCAGGAAAAATCACTTATGAGCCTTTACAATTTCCAAGTTAGCCTAGCAGAATCTTCCTGCAAGTCAGTCTCATCCCTGCTAAATCGTATTGCAGAAACTGGTGTAGCAGGATAGAACGCACTATTTCACAGCTGGAGGGAGATTAAAACAAGAGAAAGATAAACCTTTCAGGTGGCAGTTATGTTAGGTTCCTGTCCAGGTCCCTCTCTCCATTCACTTCCGATGTCTATTTTATCTCCCCTACTTAGAGGGATTCAAGCTCATCCCTTGAGCTCTCCTAGTTACTTAGTTTCTTTGGGTCTGTGGACTGTAGCATGGTTATCCTGTACTTAAAGGGTAATATCCACTTATGAGTGAGTACATACCATGTGTGTCTTTCTGGGTCTGTGTTTCCTCACTCAGGATGATCTTTTCTGGTTCCAACCACTTGCCTGCAAATTTCATGATGTCCTTGTTTCTGATAGCTGAATAGTATTCCATTGTATAAATGTACCACAATTTCTGTATCCATTCCTCAGTTGAGGGACATCTAGGTTGTTTCCAGTTTCTGGCTATTACAAATAAAGCTACTATGAACATAGTTGAGGAAATGTCCTTGTGGTTTGGTGAAACATATTTTGAGTATATGCCCAGGAGTGGTATAGCTGGGTCTTGAGGGAGAGCTATTCCCAATTTTCTGAGAAAGTGCCAGATTGATTTCCAAAGTGGTTGTACAAGTTTGCACTCCCACCAGCAATGGAGAAGTGTTCTCCTTT
This sequence comes from Lophiomys imhausi, assembly GCA_907164525.1. Classification (NCBI taxonomy): domain Eukaryota; kingdom Metazoa; phylum Chordata; class Mammalia; order Rodentia; family Muridae; genus Lophiomys; species Lophiomys imhausi. The sequence continues at coordinate 7,757,013 of CAJQZJ010032904.1, forward strand.
CTCCACACCCTCACCAACATGTGCTATTACTTGGGTTTTTAGTCTTAGCCATTCTGACAGTTGTAAGATGAAATCTCAGAGTCGTTTTGGTTTGCATTTTCCTTATGACTAGGGACGTTGAGCATTTCTTTAAGTGCTTCTAAGCCATTAGGTATTCCTTTGTAGTAAATTCTTGGTTTAGCTCTGTACCCCATTTTTTCATTGGATTATTTACTTATAGAGCCTTGTGGAAGAGTTAGGGGAAGGTTTGAGGGAGCTGGAGGAGTCAAGGACACCACAAGACCTACAAGGCTAATTAACTTGGACAAAAGAGGGCTCATGAAGACTGAACCGCCAAACAAAGAACTTGCGTGGACCAGTCCTAGGCCCACTACACATATGAAGCTGATGGGCTGCCTGGGTCCTCAAGTGGATCCCCTAACAATTGGAGTAGGGACTATCTCAGACTTAGTCTCTGTTGCCTCCCTCTGGATCCCATTTTCCTAGCAGATCTGCCTTGTCTTGCCTTAGTGGAAGAGGAGGCAGTTAGTCCTGATGCAATTTGATGTGCCAGAGTGGGTTGGTACCAGGCGGGGGTTGGGGAGTAAGTGTATGGGGGAAGTGGGTGGGAGGGTGGTACTGGGAGGATGAGAGGGAGGGGGGTTGTGATTGGAATGTAAAATAAACAAATTTTTTTTAAATGGCAAAAAAATTTTTTTGAAAAAAAAGGAACAAGGCTAGGAAAACCCATGAGATATTAGAATTGCATTAGAAATATCAAAATATGCTTGTTGGTTTTTTTGATATATAGTTATGAACACATTTGTTTGCATATATATTCATGTCCTAGCTTTGTTTACTGGAGAATATTTGAAATAATGAATGCCCTCTAGTTATGAGCATATGGGGTTTCCTTTTTGCTGCTAAAAGGAACCAAGACTACATTTTAAAAAAGTGTTCCATATGTTGACATGATTCTAGAGGTGAGGCAGGAAAACAAGATAAGGAATATCTTCCTGAGCCTCAAAGTATGGAAATAAAAATGACAGGGAAAGGACAGAAGGTCCTGGGAGCACCCATTGGCCCACTCACAGAAGGAAGGAAGGAGGAAGAGAGGGAAGGAGGGAGGGAGGGAGAGAGAGAGAGAGAGAGATCCAGAATCAAAATAATTAAAGAGAAAATTGGAATATTTTAACCTGTTGAGTAGAAGAGAAAGAGAGCTCTTCCATATTGTGCAATACTGATGAGCAAATGTAGACGGAACAGTGGAAACATACCACCAGCATTTGGCAGCCATCATGGTGGTTGCAGATCTATCAGTGGGTGCATTCTAATAGATGGCATGACTAATGCAGCAGGATCCTGGTAGGTAACAGTGTTCCTTGCAAAGTGCAAATCAAAAGAGAGAGGAAAATAATTTCTTGGAAGAGAAACAAGGCAGAAGATAAATGACCAAGATCATTGTGTCTAATTAAAAGGTGAAGTAACACAGCATCATTTGTTACTTGTGTTTGGGATACATTGCATGAAACTTGTTATGGGGGAAGCAGAATACAAATCCAAATGAGGTCATCGCTAGATGGAAATACCATAGACAAGGCTGCTTATAAACACCTGGAACTTTTCATAGTTCTGGTGGTTGGGAAGCTCAAAGTCAAAGGAGGTTCATTGCTTAGTCAAGTTTTTGATAATAGCCATCATTGTAAGCCCACATGATAGAAGTGGCCAAGGAGCCCTCTGGGGCCTCATTTATGAGTAAATGTGCTAAACTGATTCTGTTGATGGGGCTTCTATCCCCATAACCCAGTCACCTACCTGAGGCTTCTCCTCTTAAGTTCTCTCACACTGGGAATTTGATTTGAGCATAAAGATTTGCAAGATGGAGTGCACGTTTAATCTATTGCAGCATTCTATAAAGCAGTGGTCCACAACCTGCCTAATGCTGTGACCCTTAATACAGTTCCTCATGTTCTGGCGACTTTCAGCATTATTTTCATTGCTATTTCATAACTGTGATTTTGCTACTGTTATGAATTGTCTTGTAAATATTTGATATGCAGATGGTTTTAGGTGACCCCTGTGAAAGGATTGTTTGACCCTCAAAGGGGTCAAAGCCCACAAGTTGAGGACCACTGCTATCTAGAGTGAATATGGACTGCTGAGAAAGGCTAGTGCTTCAGGAATGTGACAGTTAATGCAGCATGTGCTCTGGATGAGTCTTGGCACTGGAGAGTAATTGTATCAGTACTGATTCCTGATTGAGAAAACTGCATGGAGTTACATAAGAACACAGCCTTGCTGTGGCTGATAACAATGGTAGAGTCTGGGAAATGAAACGTATAATGTCAGGAAAAGAGGTGGATGGATAAGTTAATTCATGTGTGTATCTAACTGGAGGGAAAAAAGAGGAAAAGGAAGAAGTTTAAGGCAGATGTGCCAAGTCCTGAGTGATGAGTACATGAAACAGTACATAATACAAGAGCTCTTCGTAGTGTTCTTAGAGACAGATTTTTATTAAAAGGGAAAACAAGAAAGGGTAATAATCAGATCATGAGGAAGAATGGGATGCAGGTAATGGACATATGAGTTGCAAAAGAAGATAGAAAACTAATTGTTTTCTAGTTTTACCTTTGTCATTTTTTTCTTTTTTGTGCTGGATAAGTACATAAAAATATAATTGGTAGTGAAGATTTGAAACCCCAAGTGAAGCTCCACAGCTTCAGAATGTGTTTTCTAACTGTTTAGGCAGTCACTGAGATGTGTAGACTTTGGGACAGGGCACATGTTTGTGTAAGTGGACACATTGTTCTGGCTGTGGGATGTTCTTATATGTGACTTCAGTAGAGTAAAGCAATTTTATATTATAAAAATTTCTAAAACTGATACATTTAAATCTACTTTTTTGTTGTTTTTATTAGATGAGATCACAGCTAGTTTCCGTCGCTTTGGCCCTTTGATTGTGGATTGGCCTCATAAAGCAGAGAGCAAATCTTATTTTCCACCAAAAGGTAACTCTTGAGATTCCAATATTAAAGTACATTTTATTCTCAGATTATTTAATATTGAATGTTTTCATGAATATTTACTTTCACTGAAAAAGTTTTTGTTAAATTTATATTTTTCTAAATGTGTTTTTAAATTTTCTACCTAATATACTTTTTAATTCAATTTTAATGAACACATTACAAGATATTTCCAGATAATACCAAATGGAGCTGGTGAGAAAGCTTAGTACTTGTGCCATACTTGACAATCAGAATTCTGCTCCCTGCACCCACATGGTACATAAGGAGAGCCACCTCCTACAAGTTGGTCTTTAACTTTCATGCACAACACATACACATACACACACGAGGAGGGGGAGAGAATGTTTAAAAGGATTCTACTAAAATGAGCTATTGCTGTGTTCAGACATTTAGTAGGAATGTTTTAATTTTTCATATTTTCTATTTTCCCCCTTTTTAATTTTAATTTAAGCTTTCTATCCTATGTATGACAAAGACAGGAAAGCATATGTCTTGATTTCTGTTTCTTCCTTTTCAGGCTATGCATTCCTGCTATTTCAAGATGAAAGTTCTGTCCAGGCTCTCATTGATGCATGTATTGAAGAAGATGGAAAACTCTACCTGTGTGTATCAAGTCCAACCATCAAGGATAAACCAGTAAGTGTAGTTTAGCATAAAACTGCCTTTTGTTTCCACCTCCATTCACCTGCTTTGAGTGAAAACATTATGTTTTCTACTTAAGTTTATATGTTTGAAAATAGAATATAGCAGGTTTTATTACGTATTCATTGGCAATTTCATACATGAATACAATCTACCATGCCCCCTCCAGCTTTTAGAAAACATCCCTCCACTACATTCTTCTCTTCCTTCTTCCTCACTCCCCCTCTTCCTCCTCCTCCTGATAACTTACTGAGTCTAATTAGTGTTGTCCATATATGTGTGCGTGGGTGTAGAGCCATCCTCTAGAGCATGGTCGACCAACCATGGGCCACACTACTGAAGAAGACTGACTATCCCCCCATAGCCAATACCTGCCAAAAGCACTAGAGATGGAGCCCTACAAGCACTTCTACCTATATTGCAGTTGTGACTAGCTTGATCTTGTGCAGGCAACCACAGCTTTGTGAGTTGTTGGTTTGTTTTTGTTTTGTTTTGTTTTGTTTTGTTTTTTTTTTCAGTTTTCCAACCTCAGCTCTTTATTTTCTTTCTACTCCTTCTTTCTTAATATTTCTGAGCCTTTGGGGATGACGGAATGTCAGATGTCCCATTTAAGTGAACCCTTCACATTCACATATTCACCACACTTTGACCAATTGTGAGTCTCTACATTAACTACCATCTACTGCATAAGAAGCTTTTCTGATGAGCAGTGAGATATGCTTAATCTGTAGGTATAAGGGTAAATATTTAGAAAGCAGTTTGCTGCTGTGTCCCTTTAGCAGACTGACAGTAGCCTCTCCTCTAGAGCCGATGACCTACCAACCCATAGGTTTTTGGCCCAGTTAATGGTATCAGACATGAATTCTGTCTTCTGAAGTAGGCTATAAGTCCAGTAGAAAGCTGTTGGTTACTCCCATAACATTTATGCCACGATTGCACCAATAGGCAAATCTGCCAGGCTGGTGATTGTAGCTTACAGGGTTCACAGCTGGGTATGACTGTTAATGACTTTTCTTCCCCAGCAGCCTACAAAGCATCTTCTAGGCTATGAGTGAGAAGATTTGAATGGAGAAGAGAATGAGGGTGGGATGGAAGAGGGGGTAGGGGAGTGCTAACACTGAGGATGTTTGAAAAACCATATGGAAACCTACTATCTTATAAGCTTGTGTGTGTGTGCTTATATGTATGTGTATATATATATATATATATATATATATATAGCATATATAGACAGACACACAGACAAGCACAGTGAGAAGGAGGAAATCAGAGTTACATTACACAGAGGGACAATGCTCCTATCTGAAGCCTTAGATCATCAGACAAAAGCCCAATACCGGGGGGGATAACCCCCATTTGAGTTTTTAGTTGGAGGTCCCAGAGACCCCAGTACAAGCTATTGTCATTGATGGCTCTACACTCATGCATACTTATATTGACAACACTAATTAGACTCAGTTATTAGGAGGGGGGAGGAGGAGGAGGAGGAAGAGGAAGTGGGGAGTGAGGGCAAAAGGAAGAGAAGGATATAGTGGAGGGATGTTTTCTAAAAGCTAGAGGGGCATGTAGATTGTATTCATGTATAAAATTACCAAAGAATACACAAAAAACTCAATGGTAAGACCTTATTGCTAAAGACACCATACACTCACAGTACATGGAGAAATCAAACTGGTACATAGGATGTATAAGCCAGGCTTAGGTACATTATTCTTGATTAGGCTAATGGGCACTAAAGTGTTTATCAACATAACACTGCTCAGTGATTAAGAGCACTTACTGTCCTTGCAGAGGACCTGGGTTCAGATCCCAGCACCCAAATAAATAAAAATAATTAAATCTTTTTAAAATGTTACAAATATTATCATTATTTTTACTTTGAAATGGTTTTCGAAACAATGTAACAGATTCATTAGTATACAACAGTAAGTTTACATTTCCTAGAAATGTGCTGAGTCCTATTTTATTTAAATTTAAATTCTGTAGATTCTCTCAGACTGGATAAAATAGAGGTTCCAGTAAACTGAAAAACAGATAATTAACTGGTAGGATGTATGAATGTGTAAAGGAATTCGGCTTATAGTAAGTAAACAATTCATGGAAATTCTTACTCTGAAATGAAGGGTAGGGAAGGTTGTTTTTAGGCCTTTTAGTTTTACAGCTTTATTGATTTGTGATGAATGAGGATATTGTAAAATACTCTACAATAATTTTGAACTTTTTTGATATGAGCATTTTGGTTTACACACACTGCAGGTGCAGATTCGGCCCTGGAATCTCAGTGATAGTGACTTTGTGATGGACGGTTCACAGCCACTTGACCCACGGAAAACAATATTTGTTGGTGGTGTTCCTCGACCACTACGAGCTGGTATAGTTAAACAGACAAAATCCCTGTATTGTTAGTATATGAACTATAAAGATCTTCACCTGAAATACTTCATGAGCTTTGAGTTAATGTGCAAGAGAGAGGGTTCTAGAATCCAAGTGTTTGGGTTAGAATTAATGGGTTCTGTTTCTTGCAACTAGTTGAGAAACTTTGGACAAATTATGTAAGTTTCCTAATTCTCAATTTTCTCGTCTGTTAAATGGAATCAGAAGTGCATGCACTTGACAGAGCTGAGGATTAAATGGAATGCCTGACGCAGATGCCTAGGTGTGGTACTAAAGTGCTCATCACTGCCACTACCATTTATCTGGAAATCCAAACACAATGTTTCCTTCCCGTGCTCTCAATTTCTCAGCAGCTCTTTACTTAGTTCCTAAATATGATGGCAATCTAACATGTTTTTAGAATAATAACTACAAAGAAATTACATCCCCAACTGACTTAAATGAGGGTTAAGCGTATAAGTGAGATTAAAATAAATTAAGGTTTTATGTCTTTAACATTTCATGGAGAACATACATTTCACTATTCCAAGTTTTTAAAATAGAGTATCTTTTATCTATTCTCTACAATTTCACATATGTAAACAATGTATCTTGATCATATCCACCCCAGCTTCCCCCAGGCACCTCCACCAAATTCCCCTCCTCCCTCATGTTCTTTCCTGTTTTTTCTTTTTTCATTTTCTGTAACCCTCTGAGGAATGCTGGCTGGTCTTACTGCCTTGGTTGTGTGCAGGTGACCATGGCTGTAGTAAGCTCATAAGTATAATGGCTGTGTCGTGCCCAGGGGACAGGATTTCACAATGCTCCTCCTCATCTTTCTGTTCTTGCAATCTTTTCACCCCTTCTTCCACCATAATGTTCCCTGAGTCTTCTGGGAGACAAATGGTTAATGTCCCATTTTGGGACTGAGAACTCAGTAGTCCCTTAGTCTCCTTACTTTGACCAGTTAGGAGTCTGTATTGACTGCTGTTCACTGCAGAGCCAAGCATCTCTGGCTAGGTTGGAGGCAACATTAATGCATATGAATAAACAAGCTTTTGGGGGGGCAGTTTGACAGCATTTAGCAAAACAACAGTGGTAGGTTTCTCTGTGGGCCTACAACCTCCCAAGCCATGGGATATTGCCCAGGCTTACAGTATCAGGCATGAATTCCCCCCCCTCCGTGAAAAAGGCATCAAATCTAATCCAAAATCAGTTGGTTTCCCCTAACCTCTGTGCTACCAGTGATCACATGCTTTCTGACAGTGAACCCAGGGTTCACTGCTATGTGATACCATTGATGGCTTGTTTTCCTCATTGGTCTTCATAGCACCTTCTAGCACTATGAAAACCATCCAGTATGTTGTCTCTTCAGCAATAGAGTTTGCTGTCTAGCTATAGTGGACAACCCAAGTACAGTGACAATGGTCTGTACCATTTAATGAACCTCTGGGGTATCTTAATCAGTAACTCATAGGGAGATTTCCCAAGTCTGGCACTGAGATTTTCATTTATCAGTCATTGTCTTCTGGCAGAAGTGTTGTCCACCTATGCAAGGTGCCTATGTTGAAACTTTTTTTAATGTTTGCTTTTGAGATTTTATTTATTTTTATCTTATGTGAATGGGTGTTTTGCCTGCAAGTATGTCTGTGTACCATATGTGTACAATGACCCCAGAGGTCAGAAGAGGGCATGGGATCCCATGGAACTGGAGTTACAGACAGTTGTAAGTTTCCATGTGGGTGCTGGGAATCAAATCCAGGTCTTGTAAAAGAGCAGTCAATGCAAGATGTGCTAGTGAATTGCTATGTGTAAATAAAGATATAGGCTTTAGTGGTGAGGAGGTCAGAAGGCTGCCAAAGAGTCTACCAGTTAATTTTCTAATGTTCAATTTATGGGAACCAATACCTTGCTAACCAGTACAGATATGCCAGCAGTGCAGCCCAGCGCAGACAAACATAGGTGCCAGGCCTGCCCCTGTCACCTGGGACAGATCATTCATCTTTGAAACCTCAGTTTTCTCATAAAATTACTACCTATTTTTGATTTTACTATGACTATAATGATGCAAACTCAGAGGTCACATAAATGTTTTTGGATGAAGCAGCAGGTGAGCCAGATGAGTTTTCCTGATCGTCAGTGTCTCTTCTCCTTCCTCCTCAGTGGAGCTTGCTATGATAATGGACCGGCTGTATGGAGGCGTCTGCTATGCTGGGATCGATACTGACCCTGAGCTCAAATACCCGAAAGGAGCTGGACGAGTTGCATTTTCTAATCAACAGAGTTACATAGCTGCTATCAGTGCCCGCTTTGTTCAGCTGCAGCATGGAGAGATAGATAAACGGGTAAGTCTTGGACTGTGTTTGGAAAGTTCTAGAAATGATGCACCATCTAATATAAGCCCTGTGTGTGCTGTACACTGGCCCCTAACACTCTGTGGCACTGTCCTCTGAAGTCTTCCTTGGCTGCTTTTTTATTTATTACTTCAAGTTACATCTCCATCTCACAGCCCCCTCCCTCCACCCTTCTTAGTCCCACCCTCTATCCCCTTTCCCACCCTATCCTACTTCTCCGGTGTGGGGTGCTCCCACATCTCAGCACCCTCAGTTCATCAGTGACATGAGGGCTCAGAGCTTCCTCTTGCACTGGGGGTCTACATGGCAGCTCCACTAGGGCAAAGTGTTTTTATTGTGCGTTTCTCAATCTGAGCTATGAAAACAAGGCGTTTTACACTCACTGATTCAGGTGATGTGTAGTCACTGTCACTGGTCGTCCTCTAGTGTGAATAAGAGAAAGCTTTTGCTATGGTTACAGGGGATGGGGCAGGGTTTGTTGTAGCACAGTCACATGCCTGCTTGCTCTTCACTCACACCTCCCTGTCAATGTGAGTTTCAGAGCTAGGGGTCATCATTGGAAATGCTTAGGTTTGGTCCTCCATAGTGAAATCCCTGGGTCAATGTTCAGCCTCTCCACATCCTCTGCAGAATGTGGAACTTAAAGCCTTACTGATCTTCCTCATCTTGCACAAGTCCTAGGGGGTCTTGTGAGCCTCCCAAGTCCAGGAGCCTCCCAAAACCAACTGTTGCCAATGTTGTTGAAGCTTCTGTGGTAACAACCAGGTCACTCTAACGCTCGAGGCTCAGATGATGGCTGGCCTACTGAACACTGGTGCGGGCCCAGTTCTGTAAAGTCATCTCTCACTTCCGGGTTCAGGTAAACTGCTCCCATGACAAAAAACAGAGTTTGTCATATCACATTTCACCAGAGTCCCAGCTCTGTGATTACAACCCAAGATGTGGCCATGTAAAGAAACCACCAGCAAGGTTCAGCAACCACTCAGAGTTAATGAGGCAAAAATCAGGCATCTTCTTGCCCACTAAACGTTGCAGTATACTATTTTGTGAAAGATATACTATATTGTGGAAGCACTTAGATGATTTTGTTTAAATTATGATTCCAGTAATGATAGTTTCTGATAAAAATTCTTTTTTGTTATTTGAAACTTAAGCTTGTAAAATGATAGATATAAAAACATCTTATGAAAAGCTATTTAAAATGGACAATCTTCATTTCAGTAAGTGCATCACTGCCAGTTCTCTTTTGGCACGTTGGCACAGGTAAGTTGAGGCACAGGATAAAAGTGTACTTACATATGGTACTGAAATGCCAACTCCATTTTCATGTCTCCATTGCAGGTGGAGGTTAAGCCATATGTCTTGGATGACCAGCTGTGTGATGAATGTCAAGGGGCCCGTTGTGGGGGTAAATTTGCTCCATTTTTCTGTGCTAATGTTACCTGTCTGCAGTATTACTGTGAATATTGCTGGGCTGCTATTCACTCACGTGCTGGCAGGGAATTCCACAAGCCCCTGGTGAAGGAAGGTGGTGACCGCCCTCGGCATATTTCATTCCGCTGGAACTGAAGGATGAACAACTCCAGAGCTCATTTGCAGGCCTCAGAAGAAGTGCCCTCTTCTGTTAATTCCGACCCCTCCCTAGCCTCTTGGAGCTGGCATGCCCTGTGCAGCAGTGTGTAACTAAGAGCAGTAGAATGAAAAGAACAACCTACTCTATAGGTATTTTGTAGACTCTCGTGTCACTGCAAACAATGTGTTTAAACTCCTTTGTCACATTGCCATCATGCTGCAGCAAGTTTGGATCCTCTTGGCTTCCAGCAAAACAAGAGAATCAAAACTTGCTGCACCATTTTCTCAGAGGAGAGAAATATTAACAGAGAAATGAGAAAATATTTTGGGTTTTTAATTGCTGGTAATGATATAACATAAAGAATACTTTATTGAGTTAATCACCAACAATAACACTATTGTCTATTCTGACACAGTCTCCCCAGGGAAGTGCTCTTGCTGTTTCCCTTCTTTTCGTTCATTCCTCATCTCTCTCTCTTCTATCTCTTCTTATTCTCTAACAGCAATGGAGGAAGTTAACAGTTATTAACAAGGAAGAGTATGTCAGAGCAAGCAAATGCATGAGCAAGATTGAGCAGCGTAATCATAAGAGCTTTGAGGCTGAGTGCAGCTTGATCATGCCTCAAATGCCTCGTCAGTTAAAGTAGAGTAGGCAGAGCTGAGTGTGTTTTCTTTGAAATAATTCTTAAATTCCAAATGTAGGAATTGGGTGACTTTACTACTGAGGGGAGCGCATTTATTTATTTAACTGACTTCCTAATCACAGCCCCAGGAAACCTACCAAAGCTAGAATTAATGATATCTGGTGGGAAAACAGAAGAACAAATGCATAAATTCTATTTTTGTTGTCGCATATAAACGCTATATCCTAATTTACTAACAGTCATCAGGTGTCAGTCAGCCTTTGCTCTCCATTTTGACATTAGAAATGACCTGTCTAGACATACCTCAAGGATATCATGTTTGACTTTGTGTTACACTACACTTGTAGCCAAAACTGGAAGATTAAAAACAGCATACAAATTGGCTGCCCATTGGCTTTGTTTTCCATTTGAAGTTACTTTGGAATCCTGTAATTTAGTTGTAACATAGAAAACGTGGGGGGAAAGGTTAAAAAAAAAAAGTCAAGTAGTTGCAAAGTGTTTTGCACTGTTGAGCTAAGTAATTGTGTAAATCTGTGCAAAAGTCCGTATGTTTATCTTACTCTTCCTATAAGGTACAATAACATACACTTTCCGAACTTAGCATGGGACATAGTGTTTGAAGTGCCAACTTCATCAAGTAATGCATGCTTTATTATAAATACAATCCTAGCTTTGAAAGATGTCCTTATGTTTTGAACAGTATGCTTCAGGGGTAAATTTAAAATGGTCTCTTGAAGCCCTGGTCATGGAAGTAACTTTTGGTTTGATTGACACTCTCTTATTAAATGCCCTACCGTAGTTCAAAGGATACTATCAGTGTACAAAGCATTTCACAGCAGCAGTCTAAGTACAGACTTGCTAGCTGTGCTGCCTAACAGTACCATCTTGGATCCTTCAGAACCAAAGACTTGGCCGCAGTGCTGTCACCACCTGGCTGGTGACCCCTCTGCTGTCTGTAGGAAAAGCAGCCCTTTATTTTTAACACAGGCTTTAATGAACTACACCTGTTAAGTTCCAAAGGTCAGAACGGAGGCACTTGCTGTCCAAGAGTCCAGCAGAAGGAGGGAGCCACTGTCAGAGTTCCCTGCTAACAGAACAGCGAAGCGGCCGTGCAGATGGAGGGTGCTCTCATGTAGCTGGTCAGGGATGTTTTTTCTTTTTCTCCTGAACTACATGACTCTAATTGGAATGTTTGTTTGCCTCTTTTTCTTCCTTTAATGCTTGTAGGTAGCTTGGGGTGTGCTATTGTGCTGGTCCTACTCAGTAAACAGGTGTGATGAGTCAACAAGAAATGGCCCTGCTTGAGAGCTAGCTTTGAGTGATAATTCTCCCTTTGTACATGGCCTGCTGAATTTCGGTACAGTGTTTTCTAGCTAACTTATTTTGTCATGCACATGATGTATATTTGTTATGCACTACTTTTGTATATCTTGTTTTTCCAACAGTGAACATTTTTAGGCACACTTTTCACTGACGGGATATCTCTTTATGCAATACCTCAATTTTTCATATTGCAAAGAGTAGCTTTTTGTACTTTTATTACTGAGAGATCTTCATATACTTCATTTTTAATATAAATAATTTTAATAAATTTTATTTTCTTATATTCTGCTTTTTATACATTTCAGTGCTCTGCATACATTTTAAATTATGAATGTTGTGCACTGGCAATGCTATTTTAGAGTCTGCAAAGAAGAGAAAGCATGTTGCTTAAACATCCTTCCCCAGCACCAGCTATTGGTGTACCTATAATTTAAGAAATAGTCTATGTAAAGTCACAAATTAATGAAAAAATTCGCATGAAAATGACAAGATAACACTGTAGTTCCAAAAAAAATTAAATGCATAAGCATAGGGTAGAAATTTAAAATAACAAATTGTCTACAGCTTCTTACTAAGTTTTTAACTTATTCATAAAATGCAGACATTTTGAGTGAATGTTTAACCATTTTTAATCTTAATTGATGTTACACGTTTGATTCAGAGATGTCTGCTCTTTTAAATTCTATATAATAAAATAAAATCGCCTGCCACAGGACAGGCTTGTAATGTTAGTATGCATGACTAATGTAAGAAATTGTTATTCCGCTAATATTTACTTGTGATGTGTGACGAGCGTGCTTACAGATGATTTGGTTCCACTTCTTTACAGGGCATAAACAATGATTACCTATTACTCTGAACTTTATGATTACATGTCCTTCAGATTACATGGGATTGTAGTTGGGAGTTACCATGTAACTCAAACATAATTAACATGTAATTAGTTTACAGGTTTTAGGGTGTCACTTCAATTTACCAAGCATGTAGTTCTAGCGCACTAGCATGGCACCAGCCATGTATTTACAATGTAGTTACAGAGTAATTACATGGTTATTTTTGCAATGTAAAATAAAGTGTTTCTGATTATTTTCTATGTAAAGGACCCCACCCCTCTTCGTCCCCTGGCTTTGGTATAATATATATACTTCTCCATACACAGACCTCTGCAGTGAATGAACTTAGCATTTTATGAGAGTGCTGTTGGAAAGACTTGATAATTCACCCCTTTTGTTTTGAAGAGTTGAATCTTCTGTTAAAAGGTGATTTAAAACTTGAATGTGATGAATTGCGGCAAGCTCACTCCAGTTATGTGCAATACTTATCTCACACTTTGGAAGATCTTTGCAGTGTAATTCTTTGTTTTTAATTGCAGACATTTAAAAATGTCATTTTCTACTGTTAAGAGTAATCCTCTTTCTTGCTGGTGTTTCTAAAGAAAAGAATCAGAAATCAATCTTTCTACTAATGTAAATTTGAGATTATTTTTAAAAATGGAATAAAAGAGGTTTTGGTCATTTGCTTTATTTTATTATCTTATTTTAAAGCTACTGTGATTGATAGCATTGTAAGAATTGGGACAATATTGTATTCAACTGTTTTATTTTTTATATTTTTAAAATTTAAAGTATAATTAGTTTTTATAATTTCATCAGATTTTTGTTATATTTTTTTGGAAGTGAAACTTTTAGCAAGTGGGTGTCTAGTTTTTACTAATCCTGATTTTCCCAGTGTATTGCTCATATTATCAGAAGGGAACGCTATTTAAGTACGTCAGTTAACTGTACTACTTGGCTGAATTTCCATATAGTTTTTACTGTGTATGGGGAGGTTGTAGTATTTATTCTAGCATTTTAAATAAGGGTAATTCATTTTTTATTAAAGTCATTTTCACGTTAAGTTCCTATTTTTGTATGTTCTACTCTTAAGTTATATAACACAGTTCCTTTTTTAAAAGAGTTCATTTGTTGAAGTGCTAGTGGAAAATTAATGTTATTAAATAGTTTGCAAATGACTATTTATACCAGTATGCATATAATTTTTAAATATTTGTAATGTGAGATGTTGAATGAATAAAACTTTTAACTCAGATTTCTTTTACTATACTTATTTCTTTTTAATATAAGCAGACTCATGGTTGCAAATATTTTTAAAATACTAGGAATGTCCTTTTGGGTCCTGTCCAAACAAATCAGTATGAAAGTGTTTAGTCATGTGAGTGCTCGTGGCAGACATTCCTGGCTTCCGTGAGCTGTAAGAGCTGACAGCTCTAGTGTCTGTGGCCTTGCTTGTTAGTTAGCTCATGCGAGGCCCTGGGGTGTGTGGAGTCTGGGGTGGGGTGTGTCAGCCTACAATCTAAGTGTTCTTTCTCCGTCTTCCTCTCCCTCCTAGAGACTGAACTCAGGGCCTCTCGTGTACGAAGCACATCCTCTACCACTGACCCTCATCTCTGGTCTCAAAACAAGTCTCCTTTGTCCTTGAACTCTCAGTTCCTTCAGAGATGTCACAGGCTGTGACCTCTGGGGTTATAATCCCTTAGCTCAGGAACTGTATGTGTTGTCTTTTATTCGGTCTGTGTCTCATGTAGACTACTGAGTATGGTAATGTGTCAGTGTTTATATTTTAAGATTCACTTAAATTTTCAATGATAAATTATAACAAAATATACCCCGAGGATACCGTTTGGGAAGTAAGGTATCTGCACTTTCTTCCTATGATATACTGTTCTCAAGAGTAGGAAGGTGGGCTTCCTGGAGACAAATTCTCTGTGAGATGTTTTACTTCTTAATTTTCTTTCCCAGCATGGAACTCAGCCATTGGGAATGGTGGGGAAGTGGGTAGACAGTGGACTTATGCCCCAGGAGTTCTAGGTTGCAGGAGCTTCAGCCACATGGGTATTGCTTTCTCTTAATTGGCAATTTCTGAGACTTGCCTTCACAGTATATTGAAACTGTGCTAGGAAGCCCGTGCCCCTATTAGTCATGCACAGAGCTGTTTCCATTGTCCACCCGTACGTTATGGGTTTCAGGTTTACTTCTAAGTCCTTTCCTACACCCAGTCAGTCTCCTTAATCCCACCCTCAATCCCTACTTAGAGGGACTAGAAATGAGAGGCTACTCTGTCTGTAGCTGTTTGGATTAGCTTCCACTGACTTGGACCAGCACTTAGAATTGCCACAGACACAAACACATCTCCACATAAACCACCAGCTTTGAATCTGCTGCCCTGAGTATGCTGTCTGCCTTTCAGATCATATTGCCTCCTTAAAAATTATCCTTTGAGAATTCCCCTCAGTATTCTCATTCCTTCATATTCCAAGGATGGGAACCACTGGATCTGACAAAACAAGAATTCTGAATTTTTCTAGCCATTCTGGGTCTTTCTTATTACAGAACATTCTGTTTTGACATGCCTCGAATCTTCTCTGGATATTTTTAAGTCCTAATCTTTATCTAGTCCGATTGGGGTGTCACCACTGGCCATCTGGAAACATGTCTTACTGTGATTGTGCATGGTGACAGAATTGGAAAAGTACAGCTTGTCTCAAGGAAGTCAAAAATGAGCATCACCATCAAGCCCAGGATGCAGCCGAGGCAAAACAGGCATGTTTTTGTGTTCCACAGCCTCTGATTAGGTGTCGGTGGAAAATGGCTGTAGGCAGATGGAGCCTGAGGACGATGAACTGGTGAACACAGATGCTGGAATCTAAGCTTGAGCCTGCTTTATCCTTCTCCTTCTATTTCAGGAACTAGAGCTTTGATGCCATACAAATGTCTCTGTGATCAAGCAAATGTCACCATTTTAAAGAGATTATTTTTAGCTCGTCTCCCACACCTCTGTGACATCAAACAGAAGACAAAAGAACCAGGCAGACCTAGAAATGATTCCCCAGAATCCACCAAAGGCAACAAGGCATCTGACCTTGTACTGAAATAAGTAGCCAGGAAGGGAGTTGGGGGTGGGATCGGTCGTGTAAGTATGTGAACTGGCATACATGATTTTAGGTAGGATCTAGCAAAGACTTGATGCTTCCATCTTTGGTGGGATGCAGGCACACTTCATAGGGTCATGTGATACAACATCTTAGGTCATCAACTGTTGGAAGATGTGATGACCGTGACACATTGGGGCAGGGTGGGGGTGGGAAAGCGGAGCGGTCTTAATTATCACTTGTCCTTCAGCAGCCCTGACTCTGCAATGACCAAAAGATTTGGTTCTGGGAAAGAAATCAGCCATGGCCAAGCACCTGTACCCATCAGCAAGACCACACCCTCAGAAGGTACTGTACAGAATGTTTGAATGTCCTGTGGAAAGGCAGTGCAGGCAACACTACACCACAGTTAAGATACAGTAAAGCCCAGATTCCCGTCCTCATCTGTCAAGCCCCAGTTGTTCCCCTGTGATCCTTGTAACCATCACTGCCCCAGGACCAACGTTAAAAAATAAAATCTGGCCAGGCATTGGTGGCGCATGCCTTTATTAATCCCAGCACTCAGGAGGCAGAGGCAGGCGGATCTCTGTGAGCTCAAGGAAGATCTGTGGTCTACAGAAGGAGTTCCAGGATATCTGGGGCTACACAAAGGAATCCTATCTTGAAAAACCAAAAAAACAAAAATAAAAAAATAAAATTGGATTTTGTTTTGAACTGTGTTAAAAAACTGGAATTTTTAAAAAGTATCAAGTTCCTGAAATTCAATAAAATATTTTTATTAATTTAAAAGAGGAGTAACAGGCAGGCATGTGAGAGTACTCAAGAGCCTAAATTATTTGGGGGGAGGCTTTTAAAAATATTTATTTATTTATGCATATGAGTACTCTGTGTGCCTCCATGTCAAAAGACAGAATCAGATCCCATTATAGATGGTTGTGAGCCACCATATGGTTGCTGGGGATTGAACTCAGGACCTCTGGAAGAGCAGCCAGTGCTCTTAACTGCTGAGCCATCTGTCCAGCCCAGGGGAGGTGGGCTTACTTATATGGGATTTAAGAGGAGAAAAGTTTGGCTCCTTAGGTTATTTGAGGGTGATTTTTCTATTTTGGTTGCTACATTAGGTCATATAAGCATTTTTCTATTTTTTCATGTTTCTTCACACAATAAATCTGTTTTTCCTTTTTATTTATTCTTTCATATATTATATCCCAGCCGCAGTTTACCCTCCCTCATCTACTCCCAGTGCCTCTCTACCCCACCTGATCCCCCTCCCCCCATCCCTGACATCCACCACTCCTCCAGTTTCCTTCAGAAAAGGCCAAGCCTCCCAGGGATGTCAACCAAACCTGTCATACAAGTTACAGTAAAACTGGGCACATCCCTCCTATCAAGGCTGGATGAGGCAACCCAGTAGGAGGAAAAGAGTCCCAAAAGAGTCAGACAGCCCCTGCTTCCACTGTTAGGAGTCCCACAAGAACACCAAGCTTTGCAACCATAACATATGCAGAGGAACTAGGTCAGACCTATCCAGGATCCCTGATTGTCAGTTCAGTCTCTCTTGAGTCCCCATGAGCCTTGGTTAGTTGATTCTGTGGGCTGTGTTCATGTGGTGTCCTTGACCCCTTTGGCTTCTCCGGTCCTCCCCTCTTCCACAAGATTCCCTCATCTCCACCTAATGTTTGGCTGTGTGTCTGTAATGCATCTGATTTTAATCATATGCGTATTCAGTTATCCATTAAGCATATGATGGTGGTCAGTGGAGTTTTTCCCTGAAAGTTCACACAGGGAATGCAATATGTCTTAATTGCTTGTGCACTCAAAACTAAGTCACATCAGATCTGCCCTCCTACCTGCATATATCTGGAGTACAATTGGCCAGAAACTGCTTGATGTTTGTTGGGGGGAGGAGGGGCACTCCACTGTTCAGGGCGGTGTACAGCTCAGTGCAGGTCCTGGCTTGTGAACAACTTTCTAGGTGTGTTCTTTGGAGAGGAGTGTGTGTGCGTGGTCCATGCAGGTGAGGGCCCCAGGCTGCCAAATGCATTATTAAAAGAGAGGTGTATGTGCAGCTTATACCAAGCGGAGTCCTTTGTAGCTAAACTATTCCCTATGCTTGCCTACCTCGGTATGAAACTAGGTATGAGTGAGAATGATAATGCCTGCTAGTGTTGAGGCAGTGCTTCCCAAAAATACCAGGCCCTGTGCCATAGATAGCCTCTTCAACTGCCCTACAACCTAAGGAGCTAAGTTCTGTAATTATGCTCAGTTTAAGGTGAGCAAGGTCCAGAAAGGTTAGTCAATCAGTGAAGCATGCTTTCAACCAGGCACAGAGATTGCAGGTCCTCTTTCACCTTTTTGTAAATTCCTAACCTAAGAAGGAGAAGCCTTCCTAAAAGTTAGTTAATCCCCATGGGAATTAAAGTCACTGAGAAGTTCTGCTGAGATGCTGCACACCATCTCCCAATACTTTGTTTGGTTTGAGAAGAGTTCCTTTAACAGGAACAGCATGGTGACTCTGTGGGAGCCAGGTTCCCCTAGGTGGTTAAGACATGGCTCAGTTTACCAACATCACCTAGATGCCAAGAAAGGAAAGCTGCCTAGCTAAGTACATTTCTGGGTGTTGGTACTTAGGTGAAAGAAGAAAGAGTAGAGAAAGGAGGGAGAAGAGAAGATATATAAGTCATGGACATGTTTTAGTTCAAGCAAAATCACAGAGAGGAAAGGCTTTTCCTATGAAACCTTATAACCAAGCATCTACACATCGTATGTTTGACTCTGCATAGTCTCTCTGTGACACCACAAAAAAAATAATTCTGAAACCCTCATTGCCAGGGGAGACTTTTCTACTACGTCCTTGTGAATTTTTCAAATCAATTTTTTCTTCTGCACTAGAATGTCAGCTGGGTCAAAATAAATTCCTTTCAGAAATTTCTATTCTTGGTTTTTGTATATATTTGAGAGAGAGAGAGAGAGAGAGAGAATTTGCCATCTTTTGAGTACTGGAACTTTGGAGCAGGCATTGGGCATTTGTGCCACCCTGAACAGCTGCTGTTGAACAGATGTGACACAGTAGAGCCTGGAAGAAGCTACTGGAGTATTTGAACCCGGATTACAACAAAAACACCTTCACAGGTAGCGGGCCATGCCCTGCGCCCCGTGAGCAAGTGCCTCGAAGTTCCAATCTGACTAAGATAAAGCATGGCGTTCTAAGTGCCAAAGAGAGGGACATAGGCTTTGACTTAGTCCCTTAAGGGATTTTAGAAAGTCAGAATCAGCATCCTTCCCTAGGGGTGACAAGGGATGTGAGGGAAGGGGCCCTGCGGTGGAGAGAGGGAGAATGGGAAAGGTGGGAAGAGAAAGAAAGTGGACCATGCATTTGCATTAACAAGTTAGGGAGAGACCACCCCCACACTCCATCGCAGCCTCGCCTTGCCCAGGCTAGTGCGATTTCACTGCGATGCAGTCACTAGGCATACAGGGGAACTGGAATCCTCCTTGGTGTTCTTCAGATCCACATTGTGCTTCATTTATCCTTTCCTCTGAGGTCCACGTGGAGAATGAAGTTTCCTGGTCTTAGATGTTTGAGTCTATCATTTGGGTCGAAGCAGCACTGAGAGCCATGCCTCACTACAGGCTGCATGTTCAGCATGTTAACCTTTGTTATGCCAGCAGCATAGATGGCGCTACTGTTATTGTTCCCTCCCCTTACAGAGTCCCTGCCCCTGTTCTGGGTGAGGGCGTGAGTGGGTGGGTGGCAGAGCTACTGCTATAAGCCAGCAGGTAGGAGGATTCAGATGCCTCTTCCCAGGTTGGTTTTCTCCTGTGAATTCTCTGGTCCCCCATCCCGCTCAGCCCACCACAGTTGCCATGGTGACAGAAAGCTTTGAGATTCTAGGCTGCCAGGTTTTGCTATGTAGGGCCAGCTAGTGTTTCTCCCCCTCCTCAGTCCCTCCTCCCATCCTTCCTCCCTCTCTCTCCTCCCTTCTCCCCCTCCCTGTTCCTTTCTTTCCTCTCTCCTCTCTCTTCTTCCCTCATCTCTACACACACACTGCTTTCCAGGAACAGGAGAGTATTCTTTCCACTGTGTGGGGATGTGTGGGGCAACACAGGGTATAAGTCTGTGTTGGCAAACTGGACACAAACCCCAGAAGGGTTGTTTTCTGAAACTTTAGTTTTCTGAATGTTTTTGGATGAGCCCAAAAGCCCTTGGGAGGAAAATGTAGGAAAGAGGTAGGAGGTGTCAGAATGTGGCAAATCAGTGATGCTGCCTTTAAGGGAATACGAATTTTTTGTTCTTTCTTCGTTGCCCCATGAATGCAAGAGTTAGGTGAAGGTGGACCTAGGCACAGTAGGATGGAAGTACCGAGTTGGGTTTGGGAGTTGGACAGACTTGGGCAAAATGCCAAAACCTGGGATCACAGTGGACATGGCTCTGGGTGAGCCTGGGTTTCTGTCCCTGGGCTGTCTGCCTATGACTGACCAAGTGACGTGACCATATCAGTGAGCCCCTGACAACCAGCTTTCACATCACTTGGTTGAGGTGATGATGAAGTGTTTACAAAAGCACCTGAGCCAGGAACTTGGCAGCACCCATTTTCACTAGCATTTCTTAGGTCTGCCTGTCAGCAACTGCCTGGAAAAGGCAAGTCCCGCCCCACCTCTGAGGTCACTGCCTATGCCACCAGCTTCCTGCAGCTAGAGTGGACCAGGTTCTGTTTGCCATTGCACGGCATGAGGAGCTGCCCATTGCCTTGAGATAAAACCTCCATCTTCCCATGTCCTTTCTGCCTTTCAAGGTCTACCCTCGGCCTCCACCGTAAACTCTTATTTCTTCTTGATCATAGCTCCAGCCACTCTGCCCGGGCCTCTCTCCATGGGCCTCCCCAATCCTCTAAGATCCCCATGGAAGTACAGGGTATTCCTCCTACCTGTCTCCACCTACCCGTTCCCGACTTCACCTCCACACAGAGCTGACTCTGCATTCTCTAGGGCTTAGCTGAGATGACCCCTCATCCCTGCACCACTTTCTAAAGACCCCTAAGTACATTGTCTGCTGCTATCACAAAATACCACAGACTAGATAAATTATAAACAAATGTATTTGGCTTACTGCCTAGAATTCTAAAGACATGATGATAAACATTTGATAAATCTACAAGTACCTGAGTACTATATCCTAACATGGTGGGAAGACAAGATCACTGTCTTAGCTTCCACTGATGTCATAAAACAACATAACCAAAAGCAACTTGGGGAGGAAAGGTTTTGCTTCAGCCTACAACATCTAGTCCATCATCCAGGGAGGTCAGGGCAAGAATTCATAGCACAAACCTGGAGGCAGGAACTGATGTAGAAGCCATGGAGGAATGCTGCTCACTGGTTTGCTCCTCTCCTCATGGCTTGCTCAGCCTGCTTTCTTACAGCATCAGGACCAACACCCGATAGGTGGCTGCACCCACATAAACAATCAACCAAGGAAATGCACCACAGGCTTGCCCTATGGCCCATCTGGTAGGAACATTTTCTCAATTAAGGTTCCTCTCCCTCTTCTAAAATGACTCTAGTGTTTGTAAACTTGACATAAAACAAACCAACACAGGTTTAGTCTGGATGGGACAGGGAACACTGTGTGGGTTAGAGAACAGCTTTGTGGAGCTGAGTCACTTCTCTCCTTCCAGTTTTACGTGGGTTCTAGGGAGAAATCTTAGGTCGACAGGTGTGTCCAGCAAGCACCTTTGCCTGCTGAACCATCTTACCAGCCTCCAGCCCACCTCTTAACACTAATGTTTCAGTGACAGACTTAACCAGAATTTGGGAGGAAACATTCAAACCACAGGGTTGTAGGGGTTGATAGATTAATATAAGTTAGATTTAGTGAATATCTAGGTTTCTGATACAGTCTCTTAATTCTGGGCATGAACATCAACTTCGCTGTGAGCAATTAGCTTATCAGCTTATGGATGAAGTCACATGAAACGAGGGGAGTCTCTATGGACTGAAAAACAAGGTTGAAGCCAGGTGAAACAAGGAAAGACTTTATGACCTGGCATTGTTCTCAGCTGCTAAGTGGGCAGAGTCCAAATTAAGCTGAAGCAGGTGGAACAAGGAGCGATCCTATTAAAGGACAAGTTGATGAGCCTGGAGAGCTGAGTGCTAAGGGCCCCCGATATTAGAGAGCTCCGAGAGTACTGCTGGAGCTGGTAGACCAATGGCCAGATCTCCCTGAGGCAGAAGGAAGCTGGTGAGCAGAGAAAGCCTCAGCAAGACAGCAAAAGGCCAAGGACTAACTAAACACTGTGGCTCAGCTTTTGCCTAGAGGGGTTTGACCTGTCCGAACAGTGGCCTGTAACCGAACTTTTAAATTATTATTTAACACTTATTTATTTATT
>CAJQZJ010032918.1:0-51699 GCA_907164525.1 Lophiomys imhausi
TAATCCACTCAATCTTCTTGCCCCTGGACCTTATATTTAAATGAAAGTTTACACACACACACCGTAATCCACTCATTCTTCTTGCCCCTGGACCTTATATTTAAATGAAAGGTTTCACACACACTTGATCCCCCAGGTGTCTTGAAATTCACCTGAGGTAGCAAGACTTTTGTAAGAAAGTTCAGGTTAGTGGCCAGATAGATAACTCAGTGGTTAATAGCACTGGCTGCTCTTCCAGAAAACCCAGGGTTCAGTTCCCAGCACCCACATGGTGGTTCACAACCTTATGTAACTCCAGTTCCAGGGGACATGACACCCTCTTCTGGTCCCCATCGGCACCAGGTACACACATGGTGCAGACATACATGCAGGCAAAATACCTACGTACATAATGGGCAAGCCTACAGTTCCTGGTGGTGCTTAAGGCATTTCTTTGAAAATTATTGCTTGCATCTCATTTACTTTCGTGTGTGGTCAGAGAACAGTTTGTACCATTGGCTCTCTACCATGCAGGTCCTGGGGAACAGTGGACTTGGACTTAGTGCCTTTTCCACTAAGCCACCTCACTGCCCCCATTTCTTTTTGGTTTTTCGAGACAGTTTCTCTGTGTGGCCACGGCTATCCTGGAACTTACTCTCTGTAGACCAGGCTGGCCTTGGAACATCCAGAGATCTGCCTGCCTCTGCCTCCCAAGTACTGGGATTAAAGGCGTGCGCCACCATGCCCAGCTTCTTTCTGAAACTTTTAAAATTGGATTTTCCTATGTGTTCGACACTAGATAACCAGGACTGGGGGTATAGTCAGTGGTAGAGTGCTCTCCTAAGCATACTAGCCCTGAGTCCCACCCCTAGATTGCCAAGAAGGAAGGCCTCAATCACACATTTCCATACTAGTAGACATAAAATTGGTTTCTGCCACTGTCCAGCAGATGGCATTATTGGTCAGCAGTAATTTCTAAAGGGAAGAATAATTTCTTTTCTTTAAAAATCAAAAAAGCGCCGGGCGGTGGTGGCGCACGCCTTTAATCCCAGCACTTGGGAGGCTGAGGTAGGCGAATCTTTGTGAGTTCAAGGCCAGCCTGGTCTACAAAGTGAGTCCAGGACAGCCAAGGATACACAGAGAAACCCTGTCTCGAAAAACCAAAAATAAATAAATAAATAAATAAAAATCAAAAGAGCAAACAGTGCTACTAAAGCTGACAGGAATTATGATAAACTACATAAAATAGGGATCACCTTTCACTTCTATCTAGAACAGCAGTTCTCAACCCCTTTTGAGGGGAAGTCTCATGTCAGATATCCTCCAAATCAGATATTTTCATTAGGATTCATAATAGCAAAATTAGTTATTAAGTAGCAACAAAATAAATTTACAGTTGGAGTCACCACAACACGAACTGTATTAAAGGGTCACAGGATTAGGAAGGTTGGGAACCACTGATGTAGAAGGAACCGATTATCTCTAACCCTAAAGGTATAGATGGCCCACACTGGGTCTCACCCTACCTAGTAGCATTCAACTAAACATTAAAATATGTTACTAACTCCCCACAAAAAGCCACCATCAGTCTATAAGGTGCTGGATGTACAAGCATGAGCATTTGAGTGGAAAGCAAGGCATGGCATGGCAGCACAGGCCTGTAACCCCAAGTGCTGAGGGCCAGCTGGTGAGCTCCAGCTTAAGTCAGAGGCCTGGTCTCAGGAGATAGGTGGAGGGACCCTGAGGAAGACACCTGATGTTGGCTTCTGCTTGCATAGGTTTGCATACAGATTTTCTATTAAGGCTTTCTATTAAGCATATTTCTTTTACCAGACATCTGAACGGGTTTTCCTCTTCAGTCCTTCACTTTTGACAAATGTGTGTGGGTTCTCCACTCGCCTAATTTTCTGGTAGAGACTGGTCAATCAGATGTCATTCAGTTTCATTTCATTCAGTTCTGACATTTACCTGTATGTGGTGTTGGATCCCACAGCTGAGTGTCCACCTTGGGCCAAAGCACAAAGCCCAGGTTTGACTTCTGCTAGCCAATTGAAGGTTGGTCCTTCAGCGCAGTTTGGATTACTTTATTAGAACAGGTCAGGTGAACAAAACCCATTTTATAAAAATTAAACTCAGGAGGAAGTGAGGGATGCCAAAATGGCACACCTGTCTAACAGTCCGAGTTGAGCATGGTGACACACACACAGACTTGGAGCACAGACTCCAACACAGAGCCAGCCTACGAAAGAGTACTAAAGAGCGTGCACAAGAGCTTCAACAAGAGACAGAAGAGGCAAAGCAGTAGAAACGATGACGACGACGACGACGAGCAGGAGGGAGCAGCGGACGTGGAAAGCACTCACTCCTACAAAACAAAGCTCTCCCCTCTTCCCCAGCTCTGGCCAGC
Source organism: Lophiomys imhausi (assembly GCA_907164525.1). Classification (NCBI taxonomy): domain Eukaryota; kingdom Metazoa; phylum Chordata; class Mammalia; order Rodentia; family Muridae; genus Lophiomys; species Lophiomys imhausi. The sequence continues at coordinate 2,387 of CAJQZJ010032918.1, forward strand.
ACTCTGCACTGAACTGCTCCTCTGCCTCTAAAGCTCACTGTAACAAATCTGAGACCAGCATGGACTGTTTAGTCCCCAGCTGGGCCTTATGGGACAAAAGGGCAGGAGCACAGGTAGAAGTCATGAGCGCCCTGTTTGTTAACCACCAGCCATATTCAAAGAAGGTATGAAACACAATTACTTTATTGATTTCTTAAAATCAAATACCGCTAACTAGCATTACTTTCACACATGCATCATTCAAAACAAAGGAGAGCTCCTTAGTATTTTTAAATGATGCATCATATAACACAAAGTTAGAACTTAAAATGCACCCTGATTAATTATGTAAACTGGTAATTAAAAAAAAGCGTAACTAATAATTTGGTTCCTTTCTTCATAAAATGGAAATTTAAATATTTCTCCTGATAGTCTTGAGGTTACCATTATGTACGAGTAGTGCAAACTGTGGCACATACAGTTCCATCTGGAAGGGTGTATCTTACACACCGTATCTCAACAAACAAAATGTGCATAAAATGCACACATTCAATGCATGATAGAAAGCATGTTCCAAATACAAGTGAGCCTCTCAGGCCACCATATTTAGCTTTTGCATTATCATTTATGGCATTATAGATTAATTACACATGACACACTTTTATACATTTAACCCTGAAGATAAGAAAAATAACTGTTTGAAAAATTATTCCAGGTAGCCATTTGGTTTGTATCATAAGAAAGCAAACCTCCAAGAGTTCAATGTCTGCCAAGTCAGAATAATGAGCTTTAGTCGTGAAGAAGGTAAGTGATGTTTCACAGTGACTTTCTCAGTTCCTGCCACCGCCTCTTCTCCCACAGTATACAGATGAAGGAGCTTCTCTGAGATTCCCCTGGGGTGTGGCTTTCCCTTTGTATTCTTTTCTGGATTAACTGTCATCAACCTCTCCAAGGCCTACCATTTTAATCATTCATGAATCCTTTCAGAATGTCCTCAGAGAGCTCCATAAGAGGAAGTTCTGGAGATGGGAAATCCAGAGGAGGAAGATTGGGTATTGGAATGTCCTTAGCTTTTCCCGTATTCGCTGCAAACTTCTGCCAGGATGAAGAGGCTGTGGCAGTTTCTGAGTGTGGGGGCAAGCTCCACAGCTCTGACTTCTCTACAAAGTCAGCATCTACGTCCAGCTCCTTGTCAGTTGAACCTTTCAGAAGTCTGGCCTTTTCTGCTTTTAGTTGTTTATTTTCTTTCCTTAACCTTTCATTCTCAACCACAAGGAATTCCACATGCCTCTTCAAGTCTGCAATTTTGGTTGCCTGCTCCTCTATAATTGTTTTATCATCTTTTGGGGCTTTGCTTCCAATACACGGTTCTGTTGGCTCATTCTTTTGCTGAAGTAAAAATAGCAGTGTGTCTGGATCCCTGTCAAAGACCCCCTGTACCTCAGGGAGGCGCTTCTCTGTGGAAGGGTTGTATGTCTGTGAAAGAAGAGGGCTCTGGCCCTCTATGTCCTCTGGGGGTTTATGAGATGCCTGCAGGTGGGGGGTTCCATCCCTGTCGGTGCTGTGCTGAGCTTTCAGCCGCTCCTCACGCTTTGCTCTCTTCCACCTCTCCTGGATTAGGAGAAGCTGTTTCATGTGGCTGTCCCTTTGTAGTTCCAGTGATAAGTGAGCCTGTGACACAAAAGAAAAGGTCAGTGTACAGAACTTAGCATCAGAAGGCTCACAGGCTCAAGTGTGTGAACATTTGTTTGAGTGGTTGTGGAATCTTTAGGAGGTGTGGCCTATATAAGGGCTTGGCTGTGGTGGACCTTCTGGTTTACAGTTCTTTGCTTCCTGATCCACAGGGATCAACAAGCCATGCCACAAGCTGTCACTGTGGACTGAGGTCCAAGTGTGATGCATTCCCTACCATGATGGATTATATACCCCCTTCATCTGTGATCTTTCAGTCCACGGGGTATTTGGAAAACTTGATGCACACCTATAGGACAGCTGTCACAGTTCTACACTGTCCCCTGTAGCTTCAAAGTTTCCTTGGTTCGGTCTGAGCAAAGTGTTTTTACTCTGTCACAGTTACAGCTTGTAGGAATTATGTCCTTAGTTCAGTTACCAACCCTCTCTTTAGTACCTATCATTATATAATGAAGAAATCATCTTTACAGCTAGGGATGTAGCTCAGTGGAATGTTTACTAGCATGTACAAAGACCTAGGTTTGGCCCTAGGTCACTAAAAAAATGAGAAACTAAATTTTAATAAAGAATTTTTTTAAACAGTTAATTTTATGTGAGTACATGAGTATATATGTACATGGAGGTCAGAAGAGGCAGTAGGTGTCCTGGAACTACAGGTGCAGACTGTTGTGAGCCCTTGCCATGACCCACTGAACTAGAGGGGTGGCAGGAGAATGAAGAGAGGACAGACATGTGTCCAGAGGAGCCACACCTACTACCCTGGAGTCTTGGTATTTATTATGCACAGCAAGGGAGGGAGGGCTGGCTAGTCTCTGGAAAAGAAGAACCATCTCAAGCTGTAAAGAACTAGGAACATAACACTGCAGTAGCTCGTGCTTGCACACACCAACAATCATACTTGAACCAGAGGAGGAAGGCTTTGCCAATTCTGAGCCTGCCCCATATGGAGAAAGGTTTTGCCAACTTCCCCTGGCCTGCCCCATATGGAGAAAGGTTTTGCCAACTTCCCCTGGGTCTGAAGCCTTGGTCTTTGTTAGTGTGGGTGCTGGGAACCGCACTCTTGTCCTGGAAGAGCAGCCACTGCTTCTAACCACTTAACCACCTCTCCAACCCCAGGAGAGGGTATTTTTAAGACTTAGGCACAGGTCTTCCCCAACCCATAAGACAATATATATATTCATACTGAAACAGATCTCAGCGTCTAGTAGTCTGCTAAGTATTCAAGAGACAAATAGATTATTCAGATTTAAATTGCCCACAGTGCCATACATCTGCTTCCCCTGAGTCATTCCTGCTTCCTCAGTGTGAGCCAGTGGAGAATTAGAAAAGGTCCTGATGGGCTCTAAAGAAAACACCTGGCAATCTGAGAACTGTAAGAACAGGAAATAGGAAAGCTTATCTGGAATGCCAATGGAGGTTCATATAGTTTTAATTTCTTCCTAAAATACATCTGTATATTTTTCAGTGTTTTGATAAAGATACAAAACCTTAGTTTTGATACAATTCAAATCTCCACAAGAAAACCTTTAAAAAAAATTTTTTTTTCCAGGCAGGCATGGTAGTACACACTTATAATCCCAGTACTAGGGATGCAGAGGTCTGTAGATCTCTAAATTCAAGGCTGGCCTGCTCTACATAGGGTGCTCCAGGCCAGCAAGGACTATATAGGGAGGCCATGATCTCAAAACATAAAATAAGAAGAAAATTTTCAACAAAAGATTTGTTTTTTGTCTTTTTTAATAATGGGGGGGAGGGGTATGTATGAGTGCAGTGCCTGTGGAGGCCAGCAGAGGACAGCAGGTCTAAAATGAATGTGTTTGTAAACTACCTGGCACAAATACTGGGATCAGTACTAGGTTTTCTTAACTGCTTAGCCATCTCTCCAGCCCCCCAAAACATTTCTGCAAATACTATGAGCATGTCTCACCTGCTCAGACTGTGTCAACTTCATGGCTTCAGAGAGATATGCTAGTTTAAAAAAAAAACAGCAAATTAATATATGAGCATCATTATTTTGTAATTTATAGGCTAATAATGGAAGAGTTTACTCCTCACAATACAGAGAACTAGTCTTCTAAGCAACTGTACTAAAAGGGCAAATTTGAAAACAGTATTAACTTCTCCTAAAAGAATGTCACTGAAGCCAGGCGTGGTGGCCCATGCCTTTAATCCCAGCACTCAGGAGGCACAGGCAGGTGGATCTTTGTTGAGTTCGAGGCCAGCGTGGTCTACAGAGTGAGTTCCAGGACAGCCAGGGCTACACAGAGAATCCCTGTCTTAAAAACAAACAAACAAAAAAATGTCATATGTAAACAAATTATTTCCTAACCCATCTTAAATACGTGGGGCTTTAAAATCTTTAAAGGTGGGGAGGCTGGGGATATAACCATAGCAAAGTGCTTGCCTATCATAAGCCTGGGTCCAACAATGCACAACAAAAATATTTATAGATTTTATGATGAAGAAACTAAAGATTTAATTAGAAAAATTGTTTTTTTTTTTTTTGGTTTTTTCGAGACAGGGTTTCTCTGTGTAGCCCTGGCTGTCCTGGACTCACTTTGTAGACCAGGCTGGCCTCGAACTCGCAAAGATTCGCCTGCCTCTGCCTCCCAAGTGCTGGGATTAAAGGCGTGCGCCACCACTGCCCGGCTGAAAAATTGTTTATAAAGAACCAAATTATGTAAGAATTTACTGAGGTCCTATGCTCAACAAAAATATTTAGAGATACTCATGACTGTCCATTTGAATGTCTGCACCTTATCATTGTGCTATGAGAACGGTTTCTCAAATGTTTCTATGCTACACCAGCAGCCTACCACTAATTAGGTGCTGAAGAGCCCTAAGCCAGACATTGGTACACATAGAATCCCAGCGCGTGCATGCACATGTGTGCGTGTACACACACACACACACACACACACACACACAAAGACTCAGGCCCCTGTGTGTACAGGGACAAAAAAAAACAAAACAAAACAAAAACAAAAACCATGGGATCTGTTCTGTGTTGGCCAGCTATCCCTAGTCATGAGACCTGCCCGGGGCTGTGGTTGATGTGCCTAGTGACACTCCATTGAAGAAAATGGATTTTCTCCTCCCCAACATGTATCAACTACAAATAGCGTCTTGGCTAGGGGTGGGACTTGTTCACTTCCCTTTCTCAGTGCTGGACTTTTCTTGTTTGAATCTGTACAGGTTTTATGTATGCTGTCAGTCTCTGTGAGTTCATATATCAGTCCTGTTGTGTTCAGAAAAATCTTAACAATACTGGCAATTACTTCTTCTAATTATAATACAAGGCTAATATTTAATGTAGATATTAAGTAAACAATGAGAAAAACCTCATCTCCCCAACACCAGAAACTACTTGTTTGCAAGTTCTCTACCGCTGTGGAAGACTAGACATTGCCTAGTCTCCTATAGTTGTTTAAGTCTTCAAAGTCAAAAGATCAGCTTAGGGATGGTTTTTTTTCTCCCTTTCATGTTCTTCTGCACTTAGTGTACACCATCTGCTGATATACCCCACTTTAACATGTGACATACACATAAAACCCTCCCTACCATGGTTAAAGAATGTGGCACTCATCCACATCCCAGTCTTCTTAATCATGTGTACTATCACAGTAGTTACTACAATCAACAATCGGCTTAATAATATAGTTGAGGAAAGACTGGAAGTCAACTGGTTTTGTGTTGTGGGAAACTCCACCAACTATTATAAAATATACTCTGCTTTATCTACCCCTGGCTGGGGTCAAATTGTGAGATGCTCCTGCTTTCCACCCTACCAGGTGTGAGAAGTAAAGGTGTGAGCCACTCACTAACTACAACTAATTCACAATTTTTCAGCTGGGTGTGACTAGCACATACCTGCCATCCAAGCATTTCAAAAGGCTGAGGCAAGAGGAGTGTTCAAGCTTGGGGAGTAAGCCTGGGCTATGTAATGCATACTGGGCCATTGATGGCTATATTAGCAAGATCCTGAATCAAACATTTTTTTTCTCTTGATAATTACTTACAGGCAAAATATACAGAAGATTTATCCAATGCCCATCATGAGTTTGTATTTCAACAGTAAACTAACATTCTTTTCCTTGCCAGGAAAGAATACTGCTCTAGTCAGAAGGGAAGGAAAAGTACTTTCTAGCAAAATGTTCCAGAACAGAGGTGACACCCACTTTAGATGAAGCACAAGTAAGCCCTCCCCACAAGGCTTCTGGGTTTGTTACTCAGCTAACAGAGACAGTTCTGCAAATCAGGGGCCCCAGGTCTATTTATGAAGCTTACTCAGAAATTTTGGTAGGAAACTAAGGCATGCTAAGTATGTACTTAAATAAAGTTCCACCTCCAGCCCTGAAGGCCAACAGCTTCATACCTACATGGCAGCTACCAGTAACAAAGTACTCTTGTTCATTTTATTCTGTGGCAGGATTTCACTGGCAGTCCAGGCTGGCCTACAACTCGTGGTAATCCTCCGGCCTCAGTCTGCTAATAGCTCTAATCAGTATTTAAGAAAAATACTTACCTGTGGCCTTTTTGTGACAAGAAATTGCCTCTTCGTATTTCCCAGCAGCTAACAAACGGTCTGCTCGTCGGCTCTGTTGGTGAGCCTAGAAGACAAACATTCTGAATTACTCCAAATTATAAAACAAGACTTCTAAAAGTCAATCTTTTAACAAGGTAAATGGTGTTTGTTACCAAACAAAAAACTATGCTACAAAAGGAGCCAAGCCTAGCCAGACCTTTAGTCCCAGCACTCAGGAGGCAGAGGCAGGCGGATCTCTATAAGTTTGAGGCCAGCCTGGTCTACAAAGTGAGTCCAGGACAGTCAGAGCTGTTATACAAAGAAGCCCTCTCTTTAAAAAAAAAAAAAAGAGGAAAGCTCACCAAAGAAGACGAGCGGCCCAGATGATCCAGCTATGCAGACTTCCTCAATAGCAGTTTCCTCAAAAGTCTACAACCACAACAACTCAAAATCGCTAAGATCGTTCAGCTCCACAGACTACTCCAGCCAGATCTTCAGTAAAGCCCTAAAGATCAGCTTCTGTCTATGAACTTCTTAGGACATCTAAATAGCTGAGCACAAAAGGACTGAACATCAAATGATTCTATTAACATTTTTAACCATTTTTCCATTCTTATTTGGGCCCCAAACAGATTTACTACATCCCAAATCAGCAGGAAGTCATTTTAAGAGAACAACGTCCCATCCCCAGAAAGTGGGGAGGGTGTTCCCCCCCCCTTTGGTTATTTGATAGATAATAGAAAATTTTGTTATTTAGGGGAAAAGACTACAAGCTGTTAAATGGTCTTGTTAAATGGGTTTTGGAGGTTAGACCCAGGGACTTCTCTCTTTTTCTTTTCTGTATCCTTCTTTCTCTCCTATGGAGGAGTGAACAGACTTGAGAAAAATGGGACATAGACATAGTATAGGAAAGATCAAGAAAAAAGGACAGATTATTGAATATGGCCTTATACCTTTGTATACTGATAAAAATTAATATTATATTTGGCTAAATTGGTATTGATCATTGTATATTAATGCAAAATTAAGATTGTATAGGGCTACATCGGTATTGATCTTTGTATATTGATACAAAATTAAGATTATATTTGGCCACATTGGTATTGATCTTTGTATATTGATGCAAAATTAAGGGTAACGCTTCTTAAAGGTATTGTTCCTAGTAATACTTAAAAATGAAATGTCAAGTTTTGGCCTCTTGCTACCAACCCGTCATAAACTGTTTAGGATAATTAAGAAATGGAAACTAATAGTCATGAAAACCTGTCATTTTGTTAGTTACTATGACAGTCTATCACAGTTATTTTCTAAGCTACTCAGAAATCAAGTTGCTAAGAGAAAAGCAATATTTGATTATCTAAATATAAGAAAAAAAAACCTCAAGAGATCTGCAGAATATGGCATTCAAAGATGTTTTCTTAACTTAAGATTTTTTGATATCGAGACATGTCAGCTCCTGACAGCACCCCCTAATCTACTCCAAGTAGAAGATGAGCATCGAAGAATCTCCAGTGGGAGATGATTGAATTGGTGGTAAGCCTTTCTCTTGGCAAGAAAAACCCCTTGCTTCAACTGTAGACAGACTTCTGTCCAAAAAGGACAAAACTTGGAAGCAGGTAAGTCGACAGCCTAGCTCTGCCAAGACAGGGTAGGTAAGTCCTTCATAATTCCTGCTCTACAATCAATGTCTGTCAGAGAAACGGGGCCAAATGGCTGAAGATTGATGCTGTAATGTATGGAGAGAAAATGGGAACTGTCCAGGCAGCCACTGGTATGTCATTTTTTAGTTTTGGAAGCTGCAGGCCCTGCACTTCCTATATAATCAGATATATTTATCCCTCTCAGGTCTCTGAGGTGGTTGAAGAATAGATACCTAGAGTGTCATAGTTAAATTTTGAGTTGTTTAGGAATCAAGAGGGTGTTCTGGATCTAAGAAGATATTTTTAAAATTATGAGGCAAGTTAGTATGAAAGCTGAGTTAGATATAGAACTTTAAACTCATGGAGATGGTTAGATAGTAGAATGTTAAAGTCAGGTGCCAAAAACATATGGACTGGACATTGGGAATGTATGCTAAGCCATATAACTCTTATAATTGTGGCCTATTTATTTCTGTTGTTTTGTATTGTGTTTATAGTTATAAGAAAAAGAACCATTTTTTGGACTGAAAGGGAGAGCTGTTGGGGGGAAAAAGAAATACCTTAAACTAAAAAAAAAAAAAAAAAAAAAAGTGAAGGGGAAGGGGGGGGGGGGGGTGGGGGGGGGGAGGGTGGAAGGTTGGGACTGGAGGGGGGAGTAGGGAGGGGATTGTGATTGAGATGTAACTTGAAGAAATAAAAAATAAATTATTAAAAAAAAGAGGAAAGCCTAGAACTAGAACTATAGCATCTGATAGGAACTAGCAACTCCTCTCTACCCATAAATCTTTCCAGTTACTGGGGTTTAACTGCTAAGTGGCCTCTTATTTTTCCATTGCTTACACTAGCCAAAAGAGTTACAATTGCAGAGCATACTGGTGCACACCTTTAATCCCAGCACTTGGGGGGCAGAGGCAGGTGGATCTGTGTGAGTTCTACAGAGTGGTCTACAGAGTGAGTCCAAGACAGCCAGGGCTACATGGAGAAACCCTATCTTGAAAAACAAAAAAAGAGTTACAATTACAGGTTAATACTCAAAAGGTGCATTTTCTTTTTTCTCTTTAAATATTACAAGGACTACTTATAAAAATTTTAAAAGCACACAGTATACAGATGAGGGATTCTAATACTTATATCTAATATTAATATTTTTCATGTACAATTCACCAAGAAAAGAAAGGCAAACTAAGGGGTTCTAAAAACCAAATGGCTTAGATATCCCTACTGTAAAGGTACATAGATTAAATAATGCTGATGTTCTTACATGGATACTTAAAATTTCCCAAAGAAGCCAGCCATGGAGTCACTGGCTGTAGGTATTGTACTGCTGGTACTCAGGAGGGGAAGCAGGAAGAGCAAAGCCACTTCCTAATTTAGTTAGCCTGACCAACGCAGCAAGACCATGTCACAAGGACCAAATGCTAAAAGGTGTAGTTCAGCGGTAAAACATCTGCCCCGCACTGCAATGCCTTAGGTTCAATTCCTAGCATGGTCAGTTATGGGGGGGGGAGTACCCCCACAGGCTGGACATATAGCTCAGGATAGAGCACCTGTCTAGTATTTATGAGGCTGTTAGACCACAAACTACAGCAAACAAACAACAGCAATGACAACAACAAAAAAGGGCTTGAATACACATTATTTCACTTACAGCTTTGTTAACCTGCTTCCTTTTCTTATGTAATAAGGTCAGTAACTTAGTTAAGATTATATCATTAGCTAGGAGAGAAAAAGAAAGAAGCAATAGAAGGAGGAAGAGGAAAGCTGCTAGGCACACATGGGCCATAGTCTTTTAACCGGCATGCACAGTGCTTTCCTCTCTGAACAAGCTCCCAGATGATTTAGGAGAGCTTCTTGGGGTGGGGGGGATGACAAAAAAAGTGTTGGGCAAGGTGGCACACACCTGCGATTACAGCACTCAGGACAACTGAGTTCAATGCCAGAGTGGGACGTTTTCTCAAACAAAAAGACATGCACGCGGCATGCAAGCACATGCATGGTGGCTGTGAGGGGTTTTGTTTTTTTTTTTTTAGGTTAACTTATCACAAGCTTGGGTCATCTGGGAAGAGGAAACCTCAACTGAGAGCAAGCCCTCATCAGACTGGGCTGTAGGCAAACCTATCATAATCAACTGACAGACGTGGGAAGGCCCAGGACACAATGGGCAGGGCCACCCCTGGGCAGGTGGTCTTGGGTTAAGAAAGCAAGGCTGAGCAAGCCATGGGGAACCAACCTGATAAGGAGCATTCTTTCATGGCCTCTGCTTCAGTTCCTACCCTGACTTCCCCAGATGATGAGCTACATACAAGCTGTAAAATCAAACAAACCCTTTCTTCTCTATATTCCTTCTGGCCATTGGTTATTGTTCTACTGCTGTGAAGAAATATTGACCAGGCAACTCTTAAAAAAAGAAAGCATTTAGTCAGGCATGGTGGCTCAAGCCTTTAATCCCAGCACTTGGGAGGCAGAGGCAGGCGGTTCACTGTGAGTTCAAGGCCAGCCTGGTCTACAAAGTGAGTCCAGGAGCCAGAGCTGTTACATAGAGAAACCCTGTCTCAAAAAACCAAAAAAAAAAAAAAAAAAAAAAAAGAAAAGAAAGCATTTGAGGACTTCCTTACAATTTTAGAGGGTTAGTTCCATGACCATCATGGTGGGAAGCAGGTATGGTGCTGGGGAAGTAGTTGAGAACTTTACATCCTGAACCACAGGCAGCAGGCAGAGAGAGAGACTGGGCTTGGCATGGGCTTTTGAAATATCAAAGCATACTCCCAGTAACACCTTCTTCAACAAGGACACACCTACTTCAGTAAACTTATACTCCTAATCCTTCCAACAGTTCATCAACTGGACTAAGTGAGCAAATACAAGAGTCTATGGGGGCCATTCTCATTCAAACCACAATCATGGTATTTATGATAACAATGGAGACCCAAAGTGGCTCATAGCCTTTATCCCAGCACTTGAGAGGTGGAAAACAAAACAAAACAGAAGTTCTAAGGTACAGGACAACTTATCAAAAAACAAAACAAAACAAACAGTACTGGTAACCCTTGTTCTCAACAGCATTATTTACAATTAACAAAGCGGGACCAATGCAAATGTTTCTAAAAGAAGAAAAGACAAATCAAGTACAGTGAGTTTGCACGTTAGAATGTATTCAATCTTAAAAAGGAAGGAAATTTCACAACAACATGAACTACAGCCATAAAAATGGTTAAGATGCCAAAATTTATGGTTTTTGGTTTTGTTTTGTTTGATTGGTTTTTTTCCCAATAAAAAACACTAATCTCTGTCAAGTATAAAATGATTTATCATGAAGGCTTTTCAAGAAATGTACTATGAATGCTTCGAAAAAAATCACTTTTGCAACTGAGATTACAGACACATTCTGGGTATGTTTGTTGAGTTTCCCTCAACAGAAGCAAATGTAAAGGTAGAAGTAGAAAGCAGCACTTCTGCTTGTATTTCCCCTATTTCTAATTTTGTGAAGAAGAAACAAACAACTGTTCTTAAAGGCATCATTCCTTTCCATTGTTTCAAAAAACTTTTATTCTTCAAATAGCAATTATGTAAACTTTTCCCTAAATCTCAGTTTATGACTAGGAACTTAGATTATTTTTAACCATAGAGGCTTGGAGTGACCAAAAAGTATGTTCTGAACAGCTAAGTATTTTCTAGTAACTAGATTAAACATTTGGGGTGGTAGCAGGAGCAGTTTCTTTTTTTTTTAGATGAAACCCATGTCTGACGTTGAAATCCTGATTCTCTTGCCTCTACCACCTCCAACATCCTAGACATATAAATGTACACCACCACTCTCAGATCAAAGGCTTGATCTTTTGAGAAGACAGTATAAATGACGAAAGCTGCCAGATATCTGCAATGTACAAGGTCGTAGGCAGTAAGCAGAAACAAAAATGAATTAAAGTGTCATATGCAGGTGCTTTCACCTTTTTTAAACTTAAAAAAAAAAAAGTCCACAGCTTTTCTTTCAAAAGAAAATAATGACATGACAGCACAGACCCAATCCTGCCAAGAGCCAAGGGTCTCTAGGATCAAGTTCTGACTCTCACGATAAACCAGCTAAACTAACAAAATTTTGAGTTTGAACCAGATCATTGTTTAGTTGTAAAGAGAACTCAAACCATTTGGGCATCTGTTTAAAATGCAGAATTTCAATCAGTAGTTTTGCAGCAGAGCTTGCAAATCTACTGAAGTGAGGCTGTGGCTTACATTTTAAGAAAGACCCAGGTATGCACACCTTCAATCTCAGCACTCGAAAGGCAGAGGCAGATGGATCTCTGAGTTGGAATCCAGCCGAGTCTATATAAAGCTAGTTCCAGGATAGACAGAGCTATACACACAGAGAAACTTGTCTCAAAAACAAAACCAAAAACCAACTGGGAAGGAGGAGGGGAAAGAGAGACAAAGAGAGAAGTTAGGATGGGGTGCAATCTGAGATGTCACAGATGACGGCTCACACCTCTAATCCCAACCCTAGGGAAGCTAAAGCAAGATCACAAGTTTGAGGCCAGCCTGTAACATAAGACACTGTCTCAGCTTCTTGTTTTCCAGGCATGGTGGCACACACCTATAATCCTAGCACTTGGGAAGAGAAGGAGGAAGAGTTCATAGTCATCCTTAGGAACATAATGAGTTTAAGACCAGCCTGAGCTACATGAGACCTTGTCTCTAAAAAGATAGAAAATACTACAGAAACCTATTTTAATAGTTACTGTTATTTTTTTTAATCTTCAGAGGATTCCCATTTTTAAACTTCTGTTTAAACACTGTGCATGGTAAAATTACAGCCATTAAAATAAGTCACAAGAGCGTTTCTTTAGAAAAACAAAACACAGTCTATCTCTTTCTGTACACTGCTTTTCCTTGGCAACAGTGATTCCTATGACAGGTGCCACATTCCTTATATTGCCTGGCTTTCTGGACAATTAAAAAGAATGCTAACCCTAGATTCAAACCTGGGATCAGAAAGCAAGTACAGCAATAAAGCTTCAAGTGGATGTAAGCACAGGACATCTGAGAGTAGTCAGGGAGAAACATGGCTCTCACACACTGCACACTGCTCTTTCTGCCCCTTTCTCTGCAGTCCAATGGCTCTTTTGGCTTAAACTAATAGAAACAGATTTCCATCATCTAAACCCCACAAAAATCCTAGCAACTACAATTGAATTTAAGTGAGTGAATTTACTGTCAAGGACATTTTGCTTCTCTGGGCTGCTTTTATAAAAAATGCAAGTTCAAGGCCACCTTTCTTAGCACAGAGGTACTTCCCTTTAGTACCAGCATCCAGAAGGCACAGGTAGACCTCTTGTCAGTTGGAAGCCAGCCTGGTCTACATAGCAAGTTCCAGGACAGAGAAATCTTTTCTTAAAAAACAAAAACTCAAAACATAAATCTCCCAGTTAAATAATACCATCTCCTTCATCTTTTAACCTATTAATTTCTGTGACCTGAAGGAAGTGCTGTGTCAAGAGATAAGAAAACACCATTCCAAATATTAGAAAGAAGGCAGAGGATATCTACTATACTCCTGACTGGTATGGTTGTCAGTTGGGACCAAAAGAGAAATGTTATCCCTATGCCCCCATCCAAGTCAGTTCCCTAGAGTCTCCCACAACCAAGGACCAAGCAATATTTCCAAATACATGCACTGAGTCAGCTGTCTAATCAACAGGACAATTAAATTTAAGGTAACTGCTCAAGTGGTGAAGATGAAGACCTCATTTCCACTCTGAGGACCAATTTTCCTCTTGTGCTGCTTTGTCTATAACCTTTCCCTTCCATCAATTTCTAGTTTAGCTTGTTTTTGTCTTTTGAAAACTGTCATTATCTGCTGTTAGACAGTGAGAATCTAGTATAGGACCTTTCGCATTACAGGGTGTAACCCATTAATGAATTAAGAAACCAATTTGGTGAATCCAAATGGCATTAAAAAAAAAAAAAATCCAGAAACTGGAGAGATGGCTGAGCAGTGAGAGCACTGGAAACTCTTCCAGAGGACCTGAGTTGGATTCCCAGTACCCAGATGGTGGTTCACTAGGGTCTCAAATGCCACTTCCATGGGAACCAATGACCTCTTTGGGTCCAAAGCCACTAGGGTACATATGTGGTGCACAAACATACATAAAGGCAAGACAAAACACTCATATGTATTTTTTTAAATCATCTAACAGTAACTCATATACAGTAAAAAGTTATAGTTTGGCTTTATTTTGGCCCTATGTTTCTGCAGAAGCCCAAGGGACATCTTCCATAATACAGCAGCTTGGCAGTAGTACACACCAAACTGATTTATCAATCTGTAAGGATTTCTCAGTGCAGGTCACAGGTTAGACAGATGGGTAAATATTGACCTAATACGAAGCTCAATGATTTATTTTAGATTCTAGCTTTCAAACCTGACTATCTCAACTAATTCTGTATTTCAATGTCATAATCTATAAAACTGGTAGAATAGCTCCATTTAGCTATTAAGACAAGATAAGAAGTAAATAACAAAGCCCTACCACTTACCAATTGTTGGCTATAAATTAGCACTCCATTACTCCACTGCATTTGCTCCAAGCCCCCAAAGCACTTCCAAGTAAGTCCAGCCCTGCCTATGGCACAAGATTTATTTTCCTTAGGTTATTTTCAGGGCAACAAAAAAGGAACTGAAATAATATCTTTTTTCTTTAAAGATTTTAATTCCAATATGACTAGCATAGGATGGTTTCAAAGACTTCATCTATATAAAAGACCATTCCTTGGCCTATATGATATTAATCTTTTTTTCTTGGATGAGATGCTTGAAAACATTAACCACTTCAGGCAAATTAAGAACTTAACACTCTAGAGGGAAGGTCAGTTATTCAACAATAGTCCCAGGACTCTTAAGGCTGAACAGAGAAAAAATAGGTGTGAATGAAGGGTGAACACATAAAACAAAACAAAATAACAACAAAGCAAGTGTGGCTGTGCAGTCACAGGGGCATTGCCTGCAGCAGCCTACGCAAGCAAAGCATGAACAACAGTCATGAACACTAAGATCTGACATCACTACCCAAGTTGGCAGTACTAGAAATGATCTCACATAAGTTGTGACATTCATTTGCTACCAACCGAATGCCAAAAATTAAATGCATGGAAAGAAATACCTAACACACACTATGTGATTTTATAAGTTACAGTTTTTCCATATTAAAAATTAACAAGCTAGGTGTGGTGGTGCAGGCTTGTCATCATGACACTCAGGAAACTGAGGCAAAAGGATCACAAGTTTAAAGCCGAACTACACACTGTGGCCTGGTCTTAGGACTCTGCCTCAAATAAACAAATAACACAAAGGATGAACTTGTCGAAACAAATTTATTCAGAATGGAAAGACTATTTTTTCTTCAAAGAAAGTATTTCTCTTAACAACTCTGAAGATTAAGGAGCTAGCACATCTACACACATATTCAAATGTAGTAGTAATTCAAACTAGTCTCTTCCACATCCTGAGAATTCATTGTGAGGGAACTAGCCTTGCTATAATCCTAACAAGCAATAAAATTCCACAGCAGAGGCAGTAGTGACATATAGTCCAATATCAAGAGTACACTGGAATGAAAATGACAAGTACATTAAGATGTACTTGATTGTTAGAAGCAGGTGATAATGAGTTGGAACCAAAATATATTTAAGTCACTTACCTAAGTAATTTCCCTCAGCTTAGGCTCAAACAGATTCCATCAGCAAATCTCACAAACAGTTCTTACTAAATCCCAAGGATACATTGAGGACACAGGATTCTAAACCCATGTATAGTAGTTAAGCCCTTCTATTATGAACTTGGAGTACACTCCAGTGACAAACTTCTATAGTTTACTAGAATTTTTAAAGATACTTATTAAGTCACAGAATTTGGAGCTATCTTTTATATCTTTTATATACAAGCTTGGAGAACTGACATTCCCAAGTTGTCTTGACTTCCACACATGTGAAACACACATGCACAAACCCTATCTTCCACAACTCTCTGACAGAGGTTTACCACTGCTACTTTGCAACACACTTACACCATTCAAGTAAATATCCCGTCGTTAATCTTTTGATAAACAGCTAGGCTGGAAATCAGAAATCTTCCAAATCTCAAATGGCTTAAAAATTCAAACTGCTGGTCCTGCGTGGTGGCAGAGGCAGGCGGATCTCTGTGAGTTCGAGGCTAGCCTGGTTTACAGAGTGAGTTCAGAACAGCCAGGGTTACACAGATAAACCCTGTCTCGAAAAAACAAAACAAACAAAATCAAACTGTCTCGTTTCTGAAATTTGTCATGTAAATTTTAAGAATGGATAATGAAACTGTGCTAGCCTCCTAATTTACCTATTTAAGAAGAAAAAACTCTCCAGGGCATGGATGCCCATGCCTGGAATCCCAGCATTCAGAAAGCTGAAGCAGATGACCCAGAGCTCAAGACCAGCCTAGGCAACAGAGTGAGCTTGAAGCTAACATGGCTCAAATAAACAGTAGATAAATAAAAGTACAGTAGCCACCATTTACCTAATTTTTCCTAGAGTGAAGATTTGGTGCTTCACCTACCACCTAAACCGAGTTTCAGTGTTCTCATAAGCCACATTACACTAGTGGAGCAGTTAGCTAGGGTTATGCTACACTCTGCAGCCAAATAAACTGAAGCTGACTGGAACTGAACCAGTGATCCTTCTGCAAGGACACATGAACTCTGAGGCACTTTGTAAACAGCTGGCTACTACTAATAATATTCCCGTGGAGTTTCCCTATTGAGACATCCACGCTTCACTGCAAGCTATACTGACCTCACGGGTTCTCTTAAAAACAAGAGAGGTGCAAGACACTTCTCTGGCTTCCAAAAACTCACCAAGGTAGTCTAATCATCCTTAAGTGTAAATCACTTAGAAATGGGTGCAGGGCCCAATTTAGTAACTCTGGGACAGGCTCCTCGGAGCTGCTAACCTGGCTCCAGGAACAAAACTGTACGTTTCGTCTGTACCACAGCTGTAGGTGATCACTCTCAGGCGTCCAAAGCTCAACAAGTCCAAATCGCATTAACTGCCATGTCAAGGACTTATGGTCTCATTATCACAGCAGCTAAGTCCTCCAAGGTTCTATCTAGAAAGCACAGCTCTACGTCTCTTTTACGTTTACTCCTTTAACCCTCACAACAAACCTAGAGAAGAAGAAAAGAAGAAAAGGAAGAGGAAGAGGAAGAGGAAGAGGAAGAAGAAGAAGAAGAAGAAGAAGAAGAAGAAGAAGAAGAAGAAAAAGAAAGAGGTGAAAATCTTTGCTCAAGGTCCCAAAGCTATTAGGTTATTAGGTGACTAAGCCAGAGTTTCAAATCCAGGAGTCTGGCTCCCAGAAATCCATACTCTCAAACCACAGGCTCTCACAGCACGAACCAGGCTCTTCCAAGCCGGCAGGGCTGAGTTCCACAGGGAGGGATCAATACTCCGCGACCCTATCTATTCCCTAACCCACCACATCACAAACCACCTACAAACTTGCGACTCCAAAGTTCGAGCCTGCGACGCCGAGAATTTAGATCAGGCGTCTGCGCACCGAAATCCCACGAACCTTCCTTTCCCACGAAACCCAAAGATCCCCCGCGACCACTCTGGAAGAGAACTCTGTGGGAGGTTTGGGTGGGGGGTTGTGGGGTTGTCTGAGGGAGGCTTTTACAGAAAGACCGGGCTGTCTTGTGTTTTTCTGAGAAAGGCGACCGTCTCCGGTACTTTCAAAGAGGTCTAAAGCAATGGGACTGGGCTGCGGAGTGGGGGCTGTGGTTCCTTTCCCGTCCAGCTGTTTCGAAGGGGCCTCCGTTGGGCAGCCTGGAGGAGGGCGGGGAGAGGCGCGACACCGACACCCCGACTCGGTCCGCGGCCTGCAGGCGGCTACGTGGCGCTGGGACGCGGTCCCAGCAGGGTAGATGCGACGGGTCCGAGGGAGAGGCCTGGGCACCAGGGGTCGAGGTCCCCCTAAGCTTGCGGTTCCCCCTTCAGTCTGGGTCGCCCCTCAGCCCGCGTTCCCCCTCAGCCTACCCGTCCCTCCATGGCCGCGCGTTTCCCCCTCAGCCCGCGACCACTCACGAGGTTGAGGGGTCCTTCCATCACTTCCATAGACCCCGGGGTGAGCGGCTGCCCGAGGCGGAGCGGCGGCGCCTGGGCACATGGAGGGACAGCAAGGGCAGAGAGACGGGGCGGCTGGCGGGAGGCTCCTCACGGTACCCCGGAGCCGGCAGTGAGAGCTCAAGAGCGATGGCCTCGCCACTTCCGCCTCCGACGTCCCGCCGCGGGGGCCGTCCCTGCGTCGCCGCGCACGGCGTCATGGCGTCACGCGCCGGCGGGGAGGGCGAGAGGGGCGCCGCTCGGCGAGTGGGCGGGGCCAGGGGCCGGGTATCAGCTAAGTGACGCGAGCTCCCTCTCGCGAGAGTCAGAGGTTAGGCTGCTTGACCTCTGCGGCTGTGTCACGTGAGGATCTGGATCTGGGGAGTAGCTTAATTTGGTCTCTGCACACTTGACCTTTCTTCCCGTAGGCTTTCTCAGATCCTCTCTTCCCACCTACACGCCTCCTTTTCCGTTTCTGTTCTCTGTTGACTTTTTCAAGATACAAATTTAAGCCACGTTAATATCCTGCTCTAGGTCGCCTTATAGAAGGTGTCCACATTTTTACCTTTTGAAAAAGAGTCTGTATGTAGCCCAGACCTTGAACATGAGATAGTCCTCCTACCTTAGCCTTCCAGGTGCTGTGAGTACAAGCAGGTGCCATCACACCTCCACTCTTCCTTGGGGATTGACAGAGATAAAAGACCCTAGGCTCGGATTTAAAGTTGCACACAAACTAACACTAAAACAAGAAGGATTGATTACAAACCCCCAATTGTAACTGTTCTTCAACAACTATGTACTAAATCACTGTGCTAAGTTCTTTCTGTTCCAGAATCCACTGACAAGTAGGTATAGTTTATGGGGAAAGGAGGATGGAGAGGAGTTGAGAGAGAAAAATAACCAAAATACAGTTCGATGAAGGAAATCGGGTTTATCTGGAGGTTTTACAGTACCAAATTCTGTGATGAGAACATTCAAAGAACTGCATGAATGTACCTCTAAGAATTTGTAATAATGGAGGAAGGGGGTGCATAGTTGGGTATTAAAGGAGAACCTCTTGAGGTGTGATTTTTTAATCAGTGTGGAGGACAGATTGACAGTAGCAGCTTAGATTGGAATGGTTTAGTGGGTAAGATTTAGGCATATGTTCTTCAAAGTTACTTTGTTTCTTTGTGCTGCAAATTGTGTGTGTGTGTGTGTGTGATATTTCTTTGAGGACATTGAATTGGAACAACTTGGTGATGATGGCTTGGGAGAGTGTCTTGAAGAAGTAATCCATGAGCTTTCCCAGGAAGCAGGAATCCCTGGATTCAACTTTCAGTGTCACATAAAAAGGCATGGTGGTTCACGCCTGTAATCCTACTTCTCAGAGGATCGGGAGTTCAAAGTCATCCTCAGCCACATAGCAAGTTAGAAGCCAGCCTGAAAAACACGAGACCCTGTCTCAAAGAAGAGAGGGAGGAAGAGGGAGAGGAAGAAGAAATGATCTACTGTGAGCTGTGTTAACTTAAATGATTTCAAAAGCCATGTAAGCTGTGAAGTGTGCCCCCAGGTTTCAGGTAATACCAAAGCCCCAACCTACGACTTTTATTGAAGCTTGGAAGATACAGAAGAGGAACGATTCAGGACATGCCCAGACTCCTGACCTATATGGCATTTGGTATTTGATGTGTGTGTGTGTGTTTTCAAGCCACTGTGTCTGGTAACGTGTTATATGACTGTCCTGATTAGCTTTAACTGTCCTATTAACACTGCCTAAAGCCATCTAAGTGGAGATTCTCAGTGGAGGAATTTCCTAGATGGGATTGGCCTGTACACATGTCTGTGGGTGTTGTGCTTGTCAACTGACAAGAAGAGCAGAGCTCACTGTGGGTGGTACAATCCCTAGGCAGGTGTCCTGAGATGTAAAAGAAAAAAAAGCTAGCTGAGTTTATTATAGTCAGCTTGGGAGCCAACTAGCAAATAGCATCCTCTGTGCTTCCTGTTGTTCTTCTTTGACTGTGAAATGAGTTCCTTGGTCAGAAGTAATGATGTATAAAATGTCAAACAGACCTGCCTTCAAGTCCCTCCCTTGACTTCCTGCCTCATCTTCCCTCAGTGATGGACTACGACCTGGAATCGTAAACCAAATAAATCTTTCTCCCAGATACTGCTTTTCACCAAGGTATTTTATCATAGCAACAGAGAAGAAACTGGAACAGTGGCATAGAAAAGTATTTCAGACTCTCCCAAGATGATAAAGCTCAAAAGCAGAGCTTTTAAAAATAAGTAGTCAAGAGTAGTGAGTATGTTTCTGCAATATTCAGTCCACAACGGCCCGCTGCACAGTGAGCATGGTCACTGTGAGCCTCCTGGAAGAAGAGCTTCAGCAGCTGGACAAGGAAGGCGTATGGGGTCCCTTCATGTATGCACGGGTGATGTTTGCAAGCAACTTTATCTGCATCAGAGAAAAGTAAAAGTGTCCAAACCTTGGCCATGGACATCATACCCACCAGTCCCATCACAGGCTATGAAGAACAGACTGTGGGTGACCAGACCGACAGCTTTTCATGAAGTTTGGAGGAAATCATCCATCAGATGCATGCCACTGGCTGTTCCTGGTGTTTATAGTTTCTTATCTCTCCAGATCTACAGAGAATCTCCGTTCATTCGAAGGCCACAAGTGGAAGATTACATCAACCCCTGGACTATTCCAGCTGTGTACATAGTAGACATGCCTTTTACTGAACAAATCAAGAACCCAGCAGTGCGTTTCATTTGCACCATGGGACTAGAGAGTTTTGAAAGAACTGGTCTCACAAAGCCTCCAATGCTTTTAGCTCCCCAGGAAGAACCATGAGTGGTTCATCCCTCAGGGGTTTGCCACAGTGGAGGCGTTCCTGATGTTCTCTAGAGTGTGCCGCAAGTCTCAGTTTCAGGTATTCTTTAGATTGTAGCCACTCTAACCTCACAGTATTGCTTTTTGTTTTTTTTAGCATCATGGTAGCCCTGTCTCAGACTACAGAGATCAAAGGAGATTGATTCACTGTGAGGCATTCTTTTTTTGTTTTGATTTTGATTTTTTAAGACAGGATTTCTCTGTGTATCCTTGACTGTCCTGGACTCACTTTGTAGACCAGGCTGGCCTTAAACTCACAGAGATCTGCCTGCCTCTGCCTCCCTGAGTGCTGGGATTAAAGGCATGCACCACCCTGCCCAGCAATTACAGACAGCTGTGAACTGCCATGTGGGTGCTGGGATTTGAACCCGGGTCCTTTGGAAGAGCAGTTAGTGCTCTTAACCATTGAGCCATCTCTCCAGCCCCTGAGGCATTCTTAGCTATTAAAATTTTTTTCTTTTGTTTGAACTGGATTTTTTTCTTTGCTTAAGTCCTATGCCTGAATTTTGTGTAAGATACTATAAAGTATATATACACCCATGCATACAACCTGTTCATTGTTATCGACATGAACAGTATGCCTAATGTTGACTCAGTAATCATGGTTCTGGGAATCCTCTGCAGAAATACTAACAGAGGATTCCCAGAAAGTAAAGGTAGAGCCGGGCGGTGGTGGCGCACGCCTTTAGTCCCAGCACTCGGGAGGCAGAGGCAGGCGAATCTCTGTGAGTTCGATGCCAGCCTGGTCTACAAAGCGAGTCCAAGACAGCCAGGGCTGTTACACAGAGAAACCCTGTCTCGAAAAACCAAAAAAAAAAAAAAGAAAGAAAGTAAAGTTAGAGAAGGATATATATTGGACATGAAATAGTGCTCTTACCTCTACAAATGTTCACATAACACTAACTGTACTATTGACAAGACCTCTACAGAGGGTGTCCCTACATGAAATGGGATCTTGAATTGATAATCTCAAGAGTCGGTCTACTGATAGTCCCCTATCCCCAGAGAGAGGATGCTTCTTGTCTTGCCTTCTATTTCTGCTGTTTCTCCCTGACCCAGCACAGAAGCTCAGTGGAAAAGACTGTCATATTGTCAGTACCAGAAACCTTACTTGAGTGTAGTATAGAAGAAAGAGTCCAATATAATCAAAATTGTAGGCCAGGACATAGACTTGGGTCTAGGACATACTGATGTCAAGAGCAGCCAACACAATCATGAGGAGCCAACATATCCACGAAGGAACTATCAGAATGCCCTAGATGGATATTAGAGTAATGGTAGTGGGTGTTAACCAACACCCTTCAGTATTTGGAGAATACTTCCAGTAAGTTGGCGGAAACATCTAGATGCTCCTGGAAGGCAGAATAAGACTACTAATGAGCCATTGTGGAAACAACAAAATGGCCGTAGGGAGCCCTCTCCCCTTGACTTTGCAGAACAAAAACAACATACTTAGAGAATTTCCCAGGGCAGCGCCAAAACCCAGATGGAAAGATAGGAAAGAAGGGAAAAGCACACAGCACAGAACTCTCAAAGAATACTCCACCGTGCCTAAGTAAAGGTCGCAGCAAGACACATGAAGATGGCAATCTGAAAATAACCTTCCTGCTGGCCATTTGTCAGCCATGAGATCATTACAAACGAGAAAGAAGAAAAAGAAAAGGGCTGGTGTAGCTCAGGAGCCAATACACACAACTCTTCCTCTGACAAAGTCTTCAGTCACACTCTCACCATAAAGATTCTTAGGATATGTCACAGTGAGGTTGTGAAACTGCCTTACAACTAGTTTAATTTCTGCAAATAAGACAAAACACATCAGGCTCTTTGTGATGTAACTACAAATTCATTCTTGCTACCAAGTGTAAGGGCTTATTAGTTTAAAAAAAGAGAGAAATTAACATTGTGACTATATTATTAACAATGTTAACATTGTGGGGGATTATGGCCATCATGGAGACAGAAGATGGTGTCAGGGACTAGAGATAAGCAGCCCCATGACAGATGAGCAGGTAGAACACCTTTGACTCAGGCATGGTGGCACACACTTGGAAATCCCACCAGTAAGGAGGTGGAGGCAAGAGGATCAAGTGTCCAAGTTCATCTTTGGCTACATAGCAAGTTAGAGCCAGGAGTCTGGGCTGTACAAGATCCTGCTGAGAGAGAGAGAGAGAGAGAGAGAGGAGGAAGGCTGGACTAAAATAAAATAAAAACTCTAGATAGAAAACAACAACTTACCTTCATTGAAAGAAAATGCTAGTGTAACTGATGCTTCTGCAATGGGTACTTAATAGCTAGGAGGGCAAGTTCACCTACTCTGCTACTCCTTGGTGTAAAAAGCTCTGATCAGTCCTTGTTTCTAACTTCACCACAAATAAAAGGAAAGACAGTCCTGAGACTGAAATGGGTTATAGTTCTATATTACACGTGTGTTGACGCGTTGAACAGAGAACAGCCCCCATCTCCCTTTAGACTTCTTCAAGTGCTTCTTGGAAACTTAAACTTCTCAAACTTTTCCTATTGTCTTCGTTTCCTCACATAAATGGCTTAACTACGCAGTATGCTTTATAGGTTCCTGAGCCTTATTTATATGCCCACTCATTCAATCCCAACAGGCTCAGCTTTGTGACTGGCCTGATGTCATAAAACTAAACAGCTTAGCGTGGTCTTCAATCCAGGTCTGGCTGGCTGTAAGCCTGGTTCTCTTTCCACTAGCAGTGGCTAAATATCTGCTGGAATAACATGTGATGCTGGTAATAGTGGGAATACACTGTTAGGGTAACCCCAGTGGCATTGCTTAAGTTATTTTTGGTTTATGCAAGTTCACAGCCCCAAGTACTATGGGATTCAAGCTAAAAAGAGAGTTGCTATTGTTAGTCACTGTGTTCTCCTTCAGGGTATGTGCCAGGAACTATTTACAAACCAGACTGGGCAGGACTTAGTGTGCAGGGGGGTAAGGGGGCAGTGGTGAAGCCAGCAAGCTGCAGATCCTTAGACTCTGAGCCAAGTGGGTCCAGTTGCTTCAGCAAGAGCCAGGGTGAACAAAGCCAAGTTAAACAGCAGCCAGGCATTGTGTTCCACAAAGTTCAACAGAGGTGAAGCCAATGAAAGTAGAATTTCATACTTTTATTCAGTAAACTGAAACCTGGGAAAGTCAGTCAGATAAAGGTAGATAGGTGTGATTCCATCCGTTTGGACCTGGCTTAATGTCTCTCAAAGAAGCAGAAACAGTCACTCAAAAGTCATAGGTGTCTTTGGACCTCGTAGCTGGTGGTGGACCATTGAGCTTCCAGGTTCCCATCGGTAAACATTTCACCTGTTGATCTGACACTGGATCATGCACATGGGAAGTCACTTTCAGCTACATATTTTTTATGTTTTTAGTTCTGTGATTCTTTTTGAGTCATGGTCTCACTAAGTTGCCCACACTGACTTTAAACTCCTGAGCTCAAGTGATATTTCTATCTCCGCCTCCTCAGCAACTGAGATGATGATACATCGACATGTATCATCATGCGAACTTCCTCTCATTTCTATTTTGTTCCAGGCTTTTTGGAACACTGAGGTACCTAAATCAAATTCTCTTCAAGGATTGGGGAGATGGCTCGGTGTATAAAGTGCCCACATAAAGACTGAGGACCTGAGTTCAGATCCCCATCATCCACACACAAGCTGGATGCAATGGCCAGCATTTGTTACCCCAGCACTGGGATAGGATGGAGGAAGATGTCCATCACGCAGATCTCCAGAGCTCACTGTTGTAATGGGAGTTAGATTTCTTCAGTGAATATGTAAGGGCTTTTGAAATGCAGACTCTGAAAGGGCATTCTAAGCCAGTCTTAAGCCTTGTACCTGTGGGAAACACCTGGCACATGTGGTCCTGGGCAACAAGGAAAGCCCGGGTGTGGAGAGGGCTGCCTGGCACTGGGCACCCCCACCATGCCATGCTTCCGTCATTTGCTGTTGACATTTGTTCCACGTGCATCCCTGGGAAGGATGGTGCAACCTCAGCTTTTAGGACATCAGGGTTGTGACCAAGAATGTTCACACAAGCATGGAGCCCCGCCAGAGCTGGCTGTGGAAGACACCGGTCTTTCCATGCTCAGTTCTCTCTCACTTCTCCCCCAGTCTGCAGGGCTCTGCTTGGCTCTCTCATACATGTACCACCTACTACTAAGTGAGTAATGCAAAAAAAAAAAAGTCAGCTTTTAGGATATATTGAGTTTGGGAATTGTGGATAAAGCCATACATTCTGATAACACAGCACTAACGGATTGATCAAATTCACAGTTTGGAAAAGGAAGCAAAGTAATTGGAGCAACGGGCTGATTGTAGATTTTTAAAACCACAATATTAAAGTGATTTTTTTTTCAGACTCTTTTGAGTTTCTCAATCACAGAGAAACTATCACATGGAGTGAAACTGTAATTACTGACTGAATCTTATAAGAAAATAGTTTTGTAAATGTATAAATAATTGAGAGGATTTTGGGTAGGTGTATTTTTTTTACAACTCTTGCCATTCTCATTACCAAGTTATGTGTGTACACTTCCTAATGATCTCAATGCACAAATTCAAACAAGCCACAAACAATCCTTGATTCCCTGGCTGGCTCCCATCAGAATCCACGAATGGCACCTTTCATTTATTTTTTTTAATTAATTTGCTTTACAATATAATGAATATCCACAAAACCTTCATAATCAGCATTTTAGGGCATAAGCCTAATTGGCCTCATCTACTTACCCAATAATCATTAAAGAGATGAAAGCAGTGAAAAGGCAGAGAAACGAGACTTAATCAAGGTGGCTGCGTGGAGAACAGGTAATGGGGTCCAGTGACCCTAGTCCATCTTTAGGGATTGACATGAGCATTGGACAAAGGATCAATGGAAGTAAAGGATAAGAGGCCTGTACCATTAAGTAGTCTGAGTGTACATCCCCTTGAAGGTCATTTCTGCTTTGTTCTTCACACGGCCTAAAGAAGCCCTTACTGCCTAAAGGAACAAGCTGTGATCCCTCAACCAGTGATCCCAGGACGTGGTCACTTTTGATCCAGGGCATAGCCTCCCCATCTAGGGGGCCAGTCTGTCCTGCTAGGCTTTGCTGTTCCTGGATTCCAAGGAACATGCATGTTTAAGACAATCACTTATCTCTCTTGCCTTCAGCCTTTAAGGGAGATGAGACATTTAACATGCCAGTGTAGAGTCAAGCAGCAGGCAGACCTAAAATTAAGGCAGAGGTACCTGGTTTTCATTGTGCTTTTAGCTTTTTGCGGGGCAGGGGCTAAGAGAAGAGTAGTCATTCAGATCTGTGCTATAAGGTTCATTTAAAAAGGAGCTTCAATTATTATTGAGAATGGTAAAAGGTATATAAAGGATGCCTATGAAAGCTAAAAGAACCTTGGCTTCCTCAGCACCAAAGGAAAGCTCAGGTAGACATCCCTCTCTCCTGAGCTACCTGACCTGGCTTGAATTTCTTCAATTCTTTTTTCTCATTGCTTAGTATTAACAGATTCTCTTCTTTTTAAAATTTAAAAAATATTTATTTTGTGTGTGAATGCTTTGCCTACATGTATTTATGTGCATACCTGCCTGACTGGGACCCACATAGGTCAGAAGAGGGCATCAGACCACCTGAAATTGGAGATACGGGTGGTTGTGAGCCACCACATGGTGCTGGGAATTGAACCTAGGTCCTCTTCTAGAGCAAGTGCTCTAAACCACTGAGCCACCTCTCTGGCCTCACATCTCCCTTCTTGAAATTTTATTCCTTTACCAAATAAAAGGTCCAGGAGTCCATTGCTTTGGACTGGGCTGTGCAGTGAACTCCAATAGACCAGATCAAAACTTACACATGGAGAGAGTTGCACTCCTTCACATACTGTGCCACCAAACAAAGACTGTTGTAAGTCCCTCCTGGGAATCAGAAGAAATGGCAGTCATATTTTCCAAACAGATTAGTTTCTTTCTTTCCATTTTGAAAATTAGTGTACAAAATAGTGGGTTTCGGATACCCTTCTTTTATATGTATATCATATACTTTGTTCATATTCACTCTCCTATTACTTTGCCCCACAACTCATGATGATCCCCTTTCTCTCAAATACTCTCCCTTCTACATACATATCATGCCATGCACATATCATGTAGGTAGGTAGGTAGATGGACAGATGGATAGACAGACAGAGAGACACTCAGACATTTAAATCTGGATATTTGATAAAACAGACACTTGGTTTTCAGAGTCCAAACAGGTTCCTTTCAGTTGGTCAGGGTCAAAGTTCTTCTTCTTTAATCATTAAAGATAATTTGAGGTAAGACGTTAACCAGTACTCATTTTTTTTTTTTTTTATTGCTCTGTATCTGGTCCTGGCTTCAGAGGACTTTAACTTTTCAATGACTAATCCGATACCTGTCCTTCGTTTCTTTTTTTCTTTTTGTAGATTTTCTCTGTCTATACAACTTCCTCTGCATGAGTAAGCAGAGTACTTATTCCATAAAATTGAAAACAAAGCAAATCAATACTTTTAGGTAATTGTAATTTTGATCAGTCCTTCAGTGTTGTATTATCAGAATGCACGGCTTTATCCACAATTCCCAAACTCAATACATCCTAAAAGCTGACTTTTTTTTTTTTTTTTTTTGCATTACTCACTTAGTAGCAAATCTTATCCTGAACTGTCATGAGACACTTCATTCTTAAACTCCTCTTGCCCAGGTGTATGTATTAACAGGATTCCCTGAAGATTTATCAACATGTTTGACTCTGAGATTATGCCCCGTGCACATTCTAGCACAGAGCACAAGTGAGCTAGGACAGACCCGTCACCAAAAATTCTCAGGAGCTCTCCTAGAGTCACCACATTAGGGAGAAACAGGACCTTCTCTTGGGAGCCCTAGCCTAATTGACAAAGTGATTTAAGACAGACTCAAAAAGAAGCTCAAGAGAAATTTTATTATAGTTTAAAAGAAAAATCCCAGGAAGCAAATGCTAAGTCTCTGCTCCTGCCCAAAGGAGGACGATGGAGAAGAGAAAGAGAAAAAGCCACGTGGTCTGAGTGAAGCTGGCACAGAGGGCCACGTGGTCTGAGTGAAGCTGGCACAGAGGGCCACGTGGTCTGAGTGAAGCTGGCACAGAGGGCAGCAGCATGATGCACAAGCAACCACAAGGAGGAGGAGGGCTTTAGAGAGATAGTAAAGCCCGAAGTGTTGGGAAGGCATGCTTAGAAGAGAAAAAAAATGAAAGAATGTAATTCTGAAAAGCAGGCAGCTGCTGTGTGACTCCAGCTATCAGCTAAGCAAATGCAGACAACAGGGATTCTGTGATGGCAAAGTACATTTTCTCATTAAAGGGATAATTATTCCTTCTATCTTTTTAGCATAAACTAAAGTGGATGTGCCTTCCTGATGGGTAGTCCCTCGCAGGTGATACTTCTGCTAAATGATTGGCTCCAAAGAAGGCTAGGATTCCATTTTAGTAACTTTTCTGTTGCACAATAAACACCATAACCAAAAGCAACTCCGGGAAGAAGGGTTTTATCTGGCTTTCACATCCCAGTCACAACCCATTAGGGTGGAAGTTAGGCCAGGAACTCAAAGCAAGAGCCTGTAGGCAGGAACTGAAGAAGACCTTGAAGTAACAATGTTTACTAGCTTGCTCCCCATGGCTTGTTGACTACCTCCCCAAGAATGGTACCAACCACAGTGACTGCGCCCTTCCACATCAATCAAGACAGTTCTCCACCAACTTGCCCACAGGCCAGTCTGATGAAAGAATTTTCTTAATCAAGGTTCCCTGTTCCCATCAAGTTAAGAAAAAACTAGCCAGCACAGTCTCTGCCCAGTCCAGAGATTCTATTATTTTGACTAGGAGGAAATAGCTTTCCATTAATGGGCCTTCAATGCTACTGAAACAAAAAGACAGGGATAACTAAGGGGCAAACAAGAGGGAAAGGAACCTGTCCCTCTGGAGTCTAATTGAAATTTCTCACCAAAAGTCAAGAATTTCAGCACAATCAACATTTGTGGTGAAGGTTGCCTTTGATGAGGCCATACTCCTTTTTAAATAGAGATATTTTCAAATATATTAAAATAGCATGAGCCATGCATAAGAACCATGTATGGCTGTAAATGAGAGCTCAGTGAAAGTATGGGCTAGACCACTTTGTGGGTAGAAAGAAAGGCTTATTAGGGGATCAAACTGCCAAGACTATCTCTTGGTGGCAGAGAGAACAGCAACTTGTCAGGAAAGCAAATAAATTTTATATGAGAGTCAGCAAGATGAGGCTATTTGGGCTGATACAGTCTATTCAGATTAGCCAGGAACTAGATGCCCTTGCCCAGGGGTGTTGACCTCTGAGACAGATAAGAGAGGTAGTAATTTTACTTTCTTAAAGAGGAAACCAATTTTATAGGATTCCTGAAGAATGAAAAATTTAGGCTTCTGTTTACCCAATAATAATCTCTCAGAGGTTTTCTGTTTAGGACAATGTTACCAGCACGGCCATTTTGGAGGCCTGCATTGGATCTAACAATGACCTTGTTTTTTTCTCAGATGCAAACCTAGAAATCTCATAGACAATAATATAAACTTATAGTAAAAATCTTATCCTCCCGTGCAGCCCTAGAGACCTGGCTTTTAACTTTATAAGGTATAGTCACATCTTAAGTACATCAGGAACCACCTAATGACCTTATTTCTCCAAAAGGTAAGGTTCCTTAGCAGCCTTTTGGGATGTAAAGACACTATAGCATGGCTATCCTTGGAGAAGCCCACAGCCGTGCTTGGCCGTGTCTTCTTTCTCTGATAACCTTTCCATATAAAATGACCTACTAACCCCTATCTTTAACAATCTTCCTAATAAATTCCAACTCTGCTTCCTACTGGCTCCTCCTGAAATTCTTTCTGAGACCAAGTACAGAATCCTGGCTTCACCCTAGTACAGACCTCTGAGAAGAACCCCTCAGGCTATTGCTGGCAAAAGGATGGGGTTGTATATTGGTTCCTGCCCCACTGCTGATGATGCAGGTACCACCTAAGCTTTTTAGAATCCAGAAAGGGCTGGGGCTATAACTTGGTGGTAGAGTGTAGAGGAATTTAATCCCTTTGACTAGAATACAGACATGCCCTTAGTACATACCTTTAATCTTAACAATGTAAGTAAGATTAGTTTGGAGAAGGAAGCAACCCATGTTTGAAAGCAATATCTAACTGAGAAGCAGAATGAAGGGCCCAGGGGGAACCCCTAATTAAGACGCTGCAGGACCCTGAGACCCCAAAGGGGCTTAACCTATGGGCCAGGCCTGAGCTTCCCACTTCCAGAGATGAGCTCAGCAGTTAATGCCAAAACCGCAAACAATGGTCAAGGCCTGACCATCTGGCCAGAAGGAAATAAGGTTGCTTAACTACCAGTAAGATGATACCACCATACCGGTTAGACAATATCCCCATGTTTTAAGATTAACTTGAGCCTACTGGTTAATGGTAAATAGACCAAAGGTCAATTGCCCCTTAGCCTGTGATTTTCTATTTGAATGCTCCAATCATGTTGAAGGTTACCTCACCCACCCTGGAATTCCCCTGAAAGCCTTTACAAAGAGCCTTCAAGCTCATCTCAGGGTTGCCATTTTGCCTAAATGGTGGTTTCTGCATGCTGGAGTTCTGCAGAAAATAAACGTTCATGGCTTTTGCATGCTATCTGAGTTTGTGTATCTTCTTCAGAGTATTCTGGACCTGAAAAAGACAAAGTGAAAAATAAGAAAGATTTGACAGAATAGGATATGCCCAACTCTCTTCAGAATAGAAGAGAAAGAGAAAAGACACTTAAGAGAGAGGAGCATGGGGGGGGGCGTGTTACTAGGAGAGTTTTAAAGAAACAGGTTGAAGAGAGAACAAGCTAGACCCAGGTGAAGATAGAATGAGCCAGAGAATGAGAAGGAGCCAGAAGATGAGAACAGATTGCTAGAGTTTGTTTGAGGCCAAGTAGAGCAATTCAGGGGAGCTGAGAGAAGGCAGTTTGAATCATTAGCTTGGAGAGGAGTTTGAGCCCAAAACAGCTAAGTTGAAAAAGAACTAGAGAGGGTGAACTTATTCAGAAGTAAGTCTCAGAGGCTTAAAACATTCTAGGCCTATATTAGATTGAATGGAGGCTGGAAGTTTCCAAGATTGAGCCTCTGAGATGACAATTACATCAGGAAAATAAAAGATACCTTTACAGTACAGCATTTGCCTAGTCACCCATGCCTTTCTTTAGTTCCAGCTGAAGAAAACTCTAGGAAAGTCTGTGTTATATTTAACAATGTTTTGAGGAAATCTGGAAGAACTGGATTAAAAAAAAAAACATCTATGAGCATTTTGCTTGCCTGATGCGTGTGCACCACATGAGGCCCCAGTGTCCTTGGAGGTCAAAAGAGAGCATCAAATCACCTGGAACTTGAGTTACAGAAGGTTGTGAGTAGGCCTGTGGGTACTGGGACCCAAACCTGGAGCTGCAAGATCAGCAAATGTTCGTAATTGCTGAGACAGCTCTCTAGCCCACCCCTGTTTTTAAAGTACAGATGGTGGATTCAAATTAATATATCTGAGTGTGGATGACCCATGTCATCTCCTTCTTGGTACTTTTTTTTTTTTTTGGTGTGACTAGGGCCTCATACATGTTAGGCAGCCACTCCATCATAGAGCATAGCCCCAGCTCTCTTTTTTACTTTTGTTTAAAATTTTTTTTTAGATTTATTTTCATCATTTATATGTGTGTTTTGCCTGCATATATGTATGTACATGCTGTGTGTGCCTTGGAGGTCAAAGAGGGCAACCTGGTGCTACAGTTAGCTGCCACATGGGTGCTGGAAACTGAACCTGGGAAAAACACCCGGTACTTTTACCCACTAAACCATCTCTCCAGCCCCCTTACTTTTATTTTGAGACAGGGTCACCCTAAAGCTCCCAGGCTGCCCTTCAACTTGATGTCCTCTTGCCTCAGCCTCCCACATAGCTAGGATTGTAAGTCAGCAGCACCAGGTACAACCTTTACTTAACTTCTTTAAGCTTCAGTTGGTGTTGATGTTTAATCTCTAAAGCCAGGATCAAATTAGCTAGCTGATAGCACCGGGAACATCTTTAATTTCATGACTCATGCATCTAAGTCTCAATATATTAAAAACTGAGCCCCCCCCTCATGCCCCATGCCACCACCATCTGTATCTTTGTTCCCCATCTCAGAGGATGACACCAACCTCCCACCCATACACACGTGCTTGACTCAGAAAACTAGGCAGTGGCCTCAGTTTATTCCCAGTCCATTGTCCCGAAGTGTGCTCTTATCCTCACTCCCTCACTTGTGCATTCACTCTCTTCTGTCTCTTTGCCCCTCCTCTCTCTGTGCAGTACCGGTATTGAGCAGAGATGGGAGTTAACTCCCTGTAGAAAGTAAGGACATGACCCATGTTTGATCATTAAGATAGTCAAGTAGCACATGTGACGGATCCCCTGATTGGATGAGCAACATATGATCATCCCTCTCATTGGGCTGAGGAAGACTGCAAAAGGCATGGTGACTCCTCATTGGTTAAACTGAGAATATGCTAAAGAGTGACCAGCTGCAGTGAAGAGCACCACAATCTCCATGGAATCCCTACCACTGGGACCCATAAAAGACCACTAAGCAGGGCAACACAGAGGTTTACTTGCTTTCATTCCTGCTGTGGCTTCATTTGCAGATCAAAGCATATTCACTTGTCTGTGCTCTCACAGAAGACTGTCCCTCCTCTAGACCCAGCACCAAATGGTTTTGTACTTATTTGCAAGTCCTGAGATAACTTACTGTTACCTGACGCTCCTACTCTGTGCCCAAAACCATGTTTAGTATTGATCTCTGGGTGTTGTATTTCTCCTCTACGTACACACCTATGGTAAAAGTTTAGAAGAGATTGACAACAATAATAAATAATAAAAGAGCGTAATTGTAAGAAGACACTGTAATAACATGTTATATCTGTTTTCTCTTCCTTTGAATGGGATCACACTCACCTTCCTTTTTGTGATTTTAAATAATGTAATGCTTATGCAAGTAAATGAAGTGACGGAAAGGAATGCTCTGGCTGTTGTGACATTGCATTAGGCTATTGCATAAGCTGCACTGGGACATAAGCGCTCACTCTAGCACAGATCTGACAGCCAGGACAGCTTCTAAGTCTCTCATAGGAGGGTAGCAAACTGAGAGTGAAAATGTTGGGCAAGGGGGAGAGAGGATAGCTCAAAATTTCATCATGTTTCTCAGAAAGGCAAGAAAAATAAAACATATGAATTACTTATTCCTGGAATTCTCCAGTTGGTGTTGTCAAACTGTGGTTAGCCACTGGCAAAGACCACTGAAACTTTGGGAAACATAGCTATGGGTAAAGGGAACTCTTATGCCTGTTTTTTTTTTTTTTTTCCACCGTCCAATTTTAGATCAGCAGTTATCTAAGAGCAAGGACTTGTCTTTCTCATTCTCCACAAAGCATGGTAGCCAGTACCTTACGTGGAAGAGCCACAGTTGTTTTCTTTTCCCTCTGAATTAGCTGTTTTTCTCATGCTGCAACATTTAGGAAGGAAGGGTTTACTTGAGCTCACAATTTGAGAATATTGCCCACCATAGTGGGGGAGGCAGGAGTTGGATGGTCACATGGTATCCACAGTCAGAAAGCAGGAGAGTTAAATTCTGGTGCTTTCTCCTTTTCCCCTTTTTCATTCAGTCCGGGACTCCAGAGCACTGATTGGGTGGTGTTGCCTACATTCAGAATATCTCTCCCTTCCACAGTTGAACCTCTCTGGAAAGGTCCTTACAAATGCACCCAGAAGTGTATCTCCCAGGTCTAAATACAGACCATGAAGATTAATCGTCACACTCTCAATTCCCACTCAGGAGAGAGTACTTCTATGATCAGATATGTGAAGGATTTTGCCAGAAAATTGAGTAAATCTCCAGAGGATAACAACTGCTTGTCCTATAATTTTTTTTTTTTTTTTTTGGTTTTTCGAGACAGGGTTTCTCTGTGTAACAGCCCTGGCTGTCCTGGACTTGCTTTGTAGACCAGGCTGACCTCGAACTCACAGAGATCTGCCTGCCTCTGCCTCCCAAGTGCTAGGATTAAAGGTGTGAGCCACCACGCCCGGCTTGTCCTATAATTTAATCGACTTCTGACAGTCATGAGATTCCTCCGTCGAAGGGCCCAGTCCTCTAAGACCAACTTGTGGACTGACTGTAAATTGACTATGGTTTGCGAATCTGTTAGACCCAGAGGATCCAGGGAAACGTGTCCATTGTTGTATTGTTATAACATGCTACTGATGAAGCCAATAAGGGAGGGCCCAGAGCCAAGGTGTGGGGGAGGTCACAGAGCTGCTGCCCTACACCCTCATATGTTCATCATTAAATCTGACCCAGGAAAGTTTTTAGAGCTTAGGGCTTGAGGCAGAGCTCACCAGCACAAAGTGTGCTACTACTCCCTGAATGTGAGCACCAGCAATACCAAAGAGGACATGGAGGGGAAGGAGAGAGGCAAGTAGACCAAAAAAAAAAGGAGAAAGATGAGAGGGGGAGCAGAATGAGAGTCTTTACAGAGCTCCATTGGGAGTCTCCCCTCTCCTCTTTCCTAGAAGTTGGTGGATGGGGATGAAAGTCCCAACTCCCTGTGACTTGGTTTTTCTCAGCAGCAGCCCCATCCTGTGGCTGTCAAGGAGCTCCAAGCTAATCAATTCATTAGCATAACCAGGTTTAAGTAAAAGAGCAAAGGTCCAAAGGTTTCAAGAGCTCGGTGCAGTCACTCTGGGCAAAGTTCATAATTAGTTTACTATACTAATTAAATAGAGTGAGTAAATAATTGAATATATTTATATTAAATAACTACTTTATATTTAAGTTGTAGACAGAGAGAGAGAGAGAGAGAGAGAGAGAGAGAGAGAGAGAGACACGGAAAGAGAAGAGCTGGGGCTGGTGTGGGCTTTTGAAATTCAAAGCAACTTGTGAATTATATAAATTCTCAGCTACTGCTCCAGCACCATGCCTGCCTACTGCCATGTTCCCTGCTCTGATGGTCATGGAC
This sequence comes from Lophiomys imhausi, assembly GCA_907164525.1. Classification (NCBI taxonomy): domain Eukaryota; kingdom Metazoa; phylum Chordata; class Mammalia; order Rodentia; family Muridae; genus Lophiomys; species Lophiomys imhausi. The sequence continues at coordinate 37,300 of CAJQZJ010032918.1, forward strand.
TCACTTTCTGACACTGTAAGCAAGCCCTCAGTTAAATGCTTTTTTAAAATAAAGTTGTCATGGTCATGATGTCTCCTCACAGCAATAGAACAGTGACTAAGACAGTTACAGGCACCTTTTCTTATGTTGTGAATAAAATGTATGTTGGGGTGGGGGGGTCATGCAGGCATGTCCAGACATGTCTACTAGACAGATTTTTTTCCCACCAACTATTTCTTGTTTGTAGACCAGGCTGGCCTTGAACATGTGGCAATCCTCCAAGTTCTGTCTCCAGAGTACTGGCTTACGTCCCTACGCTTGGCTAGCTGTTTGTGTTTTGAAACAGGGCTTCACTATGTAGACCAGGCTGGCCTCAGACTCAGGGTTCTCTTGCCCCAGCCTCCTGAATACTGGGATTATAGACATAAGCCACGACACTCAGTACCCTCCCCTACCACCTTCCATTTCTGTGGCTGAGTAGTTCCTGAGAATCCAGGCACTCAGGTTTGACTCAGGAGTGACAAACTTTGGTGACTGCAGAGAGCACCAACAGTGAGTGTAGTTTGGAATCTGCTCTTGAGAATGGGCTTCCCTGCTTCCTTTGTGACATCAGCCAGCTCCAAATGGGATCCGGTTTATTGGCTGTCATTGCTCTACAGAAGTACCCACAGACTGAGTGGTACAACATACAGAAATTTATTCCTCAAAGTCCTGGAGGCCAGAAGTCAGGTAAGGTGTGAAAAAGTGGTTTCTTGTGAGGCCTCTCTCTTACTTGACTAGAGTAAGGTTCTTGTCTCTGCTTCTCCATGTGATCTTCCTTCTTTTCTATCCATGTCCAAATTTCCTCTTCTTAGGGGGACTGTCCTATTGGATTAAGGTCTACCATGTGACAGTTTACCTTTATTTCTGTGTTAAAGCCCCATCTCCAAATGAGTGCACTTTTTGAGGCATTAGGGGGTTAGTACTTCAAAACACTAGGGTAAGAATTCAGCCCAGAACAGAAGCTAGCCAATAATTTCCCCCTCCTCATCAAAGGTTGTAGCTGTGTTACTACACTAGGGGTAGGAGAACAGTATTGCCTAGTAGAGATAGCACTGGCAACAGGGCCCAACAACAAGGACTAGGTAGAAACGGTGGATGATGGTTCCCAGAGACTCCAAGAACACTCATCCCAGGGAGACTTTGAAGAGAGATCCAGGCTGTTCTACTGGGCAAAGCTCCTATGATGAGTTCTGCTGGCACTTCCCAGGCCTTACTATCCAGCCATGTGCTTTCCACTTCTAGGCCATGCAGAGCCTCAGACGGTGATAACCTTTTAGTAGATGGTACCAAAGTTACCCCTTTATCCGGTCACCATAATCTGACCCACAAACTTGGGTATTCGTAGACACTTCTGTTGAGGGAAGGTCTAATATCATTGCTTCTGATAGGCTGAATTCAGTGCTGAGATCTGGTTACCGCCCCTTCTGAGGCATTCTCTTGATTGGTTAATAAAAGTCACTTATGGCCAATTAGCTGGGCAGAAAGAGTATAGGAAGGCAGGACTTCCTGAGATTAGAACAGGAACCCTGACCACACACAGAGAACCCTCCTCTTTCCACTGGAACACAGAAGGAGACAGACATCTTGAGAATGCTGGAAGGTAATCGTAGGCACATGGAAGTTTGGGATTAGGTGATATAGGTTAACTTAGAGCAGTTAAATGAGAGTCTGCCCAGCTAAGGGCTAAGCGTTAAAACCTTAAAAGGTCTTGGTGTATTTAATTATTGGGGAAAAGACTGTGGTAGCTTATAGGTCCTCAGTCCAAGCAGTCCCGGGCCGTTGGACTTTCAGACTCCCAGACTCCCCTCGGGCCCAGGCAAATCTCCCGCCAAGCTGTTGGTAATTCTACTGGCCTAATACAACAACTTATATTAATTAACAGAGTTTAGGTTACAGGTGGTGTAGGCCACCCTTGGTCCCGGGCTCTTTCTCCAGGATAAGTTAGGCAACCGGTTAAGACACATAGGCAAGGCTGCCCACCCCTCTGCCAAGCTGCTGGCTACTCCACCAGCCTAATCTTACAGTTTATATTTACTAATAACTACAGTAATTAATTAATTGGCAGTTTCAGGTGGTACTCAATGTGGTAAGGCATTATGGGTAATTTTATTTTCAAAACTATAGAGAAAACTGCAGATTTTGAAACTATGATGCCGGTTGTTGATAATATGGAAATGTTTACTGCTGATCTCTATACTGTTTTTCAATCAGACTGGATGTCTTATGCTATTTACTTTTTTCTTTTATTGGTTTGTCATAAGGAAGACATCTGCTACACAGTTAAAAAGTATAGAAATAGATTGAGGATCTTAAGAAAATTCTGACAGGGCAGCTGACTGGAACTGAGAAAATGCCAAGTTCTTTTCTAGCTAGATCTCCACAGCCACCATGTGTACCAGTAGAAAACCAGGTAGGTAATGGTGCTAATGTGGAACCAAGTGCGCCCCTAGAGGAGCTGCATGGTACTACACAATCACATCAGCTTTTCCAGTTATGTTTCAAATTAGGCCTGATAATAATAACAGTCAACTCCATCAGGAATTAACATGGCGTACAATAGACATTTTGGATTGAAAAAGATTTAAGGAGTCTATCGTCTCTTATGGAATGCATTCAACATTCGTTAAACAGATGCTAAATAATTGGCCTATACAAAATAGAATCATTCCCCAAGATTGGAAGGGACTGATATCAGCGGTGCTGGAAGGTAGCCAGCAATTACAATGGTTGTCATGGTGGAGACATGAAGCCACAAAATTAGAGCAACAAAATATGGCAAGGGGAATAAATGCCATAACCCACCAAATGCTTGGTGAGGGATCTTATGCTGACATACAGTTACAGACTCAATTTGAAGATGTTGTGATAGAACAATTCCTGTTACAGCTCTGAAAGTGTGGGATATGGTTGCTGGGGCTGGGAAAAAGTTTACTTCATTTACCAAGATAATACAAGGTCCTCAGGAAACCTTCTCAGACTTTTTAGGGAGATTGACGTCAGCTGTGGAGAGAGATGTAGATAACCCTGAAGCCAGACAGGACTTGATAAATGCCTTGGCATATGAAAATGCAAATGCTGAATGTCAAAGTGTAATTAGACCATTGAAAGCTCGAGGAGCCCCAGTAGATGAATGGATAAGAGAAACAACTGATATTGGTTTTCAGGAACATCAGAATAATGTCATAGCATAAGCCGTTGCTAGGGGTCTTAATGAGTGCTTTAAAAATGGTGAACTTGGTCATTTCCAAAGATATTGTAAGGCTGAAACCTCCAGAACTCAAAATGATAGGTGCTTGGACTCTGCAGAATATGGTCATAAAAGGGAACAAAAGGCTTTTAATAGCAATAGAAGGTTAAGGTCTCCAGGATTTTGTACTCATTGTGGAAGAGGTAAACACTGGTCCCAGGATTGTAGAGCTCAAACGGATGTCAGAGGTAACCCCTTGCTGGGAAACAAGGGGAGGAGCTTACCGGTTCAGGCCCCCCAAAACAATGTGAACCATTGTTTATCATCCAACCAGAGGGAAACAAACAGGTAGGAAAAACAAAATTAACTATTGCTGATCTTTTATAGGCTACTGAAGGTACTACAGTTTTAGATTTGACCACAGATGAATCTAAAACATTATCCAAAACAGATGAACATTATATGTTAACCACTGATGTTTATGGTCCCTTACCATCAGGGACAATAGGATTAGTATTTGGAAAAGATGGATTAACTTGTCAAGGATTCTTTATTCATCCAGGTATTATCAATGGAGACTTCAAGGAAGAAATTAAAATTATGACATCCATATGGAAAGAGATGACAATTAATGCAGGGGACAAAATTGCCCAACTGCTGCTATTTCCTTATGAAGGTTGTTCCAATAGACAGAACAGGAGCAGTTGAAAATACTGAAAAATGTGTGTATTGGCAAAGAATGGTGAGTGATAAGAGACCAAAATTGCCGGGCGGTGGTGGCGCACGCCTTTAATCCCAGCACTTGGGAGGCAGAGGCAGGCGGATCTTTGTGAGTTCGAGGCCAGCCTGGTCTACAAAGTGAGTCCAGGAAAGCCAGGGCTACACAGAGAAACCCTGTCTCGAAAAACCAAAAAAAAAAAAAAAAAGAGACCAAAATTAAAAATACAAGTGAATGGTATTGAAATAGAAGGATTGCTTGACACAGGAGCGGATGTCACTGTCCTTTCACGGGAGTCTTGGAATCCAAATTGGCCACTTCAAAAGGTTCCTACACATTTTATAGGAATTGGTAAATTATCACATGTAAAACAAAATGTACGATGGCTTAACTGTGTGGGACCAGCCGGGCGTAGTGGCGCACACCTTTAGTTCCAGCACTCGGGAGGCAGAGGCAGGCGGATCTCTGTGAGTTTGAGGCCAGCCTGGTCTACAAAGCGAGTCCAGGACAGCCAGGGCTACACAGAGAAACCCTGTCTCGAAAAACCAAAAAAAAAAAAAAAACTGTGTGGGACCAGAAGGGCAACAGGGAAGTTGAGACCTTATGTGGCTGATGTATCCATAAATTTATGGGGAAGGGATCTCTTACAACAATTTGGGTACTCAAATTAGTATTCCTGCAATGCCAGAAATAACAAATGATGAAATGATGGATACTTTTGAGGAAGGTATTGATATGAGTACTCAACAACAACTGCAAGCTATGTCTAGTGTCCAAACACAGGACACCCCAGGTATTGAGTTTCTAAATTTAAACTAGGGGCCACTGCTGAAATTCCAACAGCCCTACCCTTGAAATGGCTATCAAATAAACCAGTGTGGCAAGAGCAGTGGCCCATATCAAAGGATAAACTGGAGGCTCTTGAGCAATTGGTAAAAGAACAGCTAGAGGCTCATCATATAGAAGAGTCTACCAGCCCATGGAATTCTCCTGTGTTTGTGGTAAAAAAGAAATCGGGTAAATGGAGAATGGTAACAGTTTTAAGAGCTGTGAATAGAGTAATTCAACCTATGGGTCCTTTGCAACCTGGTATATCTTTACCTTCTCTATTACCAAAGTCATGGCCTTTAATAGTAATTGATTTAAAAGACTGCTTTTTCTCAATTCCATTGCACAAGAATGATAGGGAAAGGTTTGCTTTCTCTGTACCTACTCTTAATAACAGTAGACCAATAAAGAGGTATCATTGGAATGTGTTTCCACAGGGAATGTTGAATAGTCCAACTCTGTGTCAATATTTTGTACAAAAACCATTAGAAATAATGCATAAGCAATTTCCTCGATCTATTATCTGTCATTATATGGATGATATTTTGTTGGCTGATTCTGATGTAGTTATTTTAGAGAACTTATTTAAGGAAATGCAAAGAATTCTACCACTATGGGGGTTAAAAATTGCTCCTGAAAAAATACAAAGAGGAGATTCAATCAACTATTTGGGTTATAAAATAAGTCAACAGAGAATAAGATCACAAATCCATAGAGACTAATTGAAAACTCTTAATGATTTTCAAAAATTAATGGGAGATATAAATTGGCTAAGGCCCACTCTTGGTTTAAGTACTTATGAGTTAAGTAACTTGTTGCAAACATTACAAGGGGATTTAAATCTAAATAGTTCAAGATGTTTAACTGCTGAGGTAGAAAAGGAATTAATGTTGGTAGAACAAAGATTGCAAGATGCATACATAGATCGAATTGATCCCCAACTTGATTGTATTTTGGTCATTTTACCATCAACTCATTCTCCTACAGGGCTTATTATGCAACGGGAAGATAGTATTATGGAATGGATTTTCTTACCACATAAACAAAGTAAAAAATTAAAGACATACATAGAAAAGATATCTGAATTAATTGTAAAAGGTAGAATAAGACTACGTCAATTATCAGGAATGGACCCAGCCGAAATAGTAGTGCCTCTTACTAATGCTGAGATTATGTCATTGTGAGTAATCAATGAAGATTGGCAAAGAGCTTGCAGTAATTATTTGGGAGAAATTATTAACAAATTTCCAAAAAGCAAACGTATACAATTCATAAAAAGAACTAATTGGATTCTTCCTCGTATTGTAAAGGGAACACCAACTCCTGATTCACCAACCTTCTATACTAGATGCTAACAAGATGGGAATGGCAGGTTATAAGACAGACAAAATCAGCAAGGTAATCAAAAGTCCATATACCTCAGTTCAAAAAGCAGAATTGTATGCAATCCTTATGGTGTTATTAGATTTTCCTGAGTCTCTTAACATAATTACTGACTCTCTATATGCAGAAAGAGTGTGTTGCATATAAAAACTGGTGAATTTATTCCTGATAACACAGAATTAACTTCTTTATTTATACAATTGCAACAGGTCATCAGAAGTAGAAATAACCCATTATATATAACCCATATTCGATCTCATACAGGTTTGCCAGGTCCACTGGAATGAGGAAATGAGAAGATTGACTAATTACTCATAGGAAATGTGTTGGAAGCCTCAAAATTTCATCAGAAACATCATGTTAGCAGTTCAGGTTTAAAGAAAAGATTCTCTATTACCTGGCAACAAGCCAGGGAAATAATTAAAATATGTCCTACGTGTTCTCTGTATAACCAAATTCCATCACCTGTTGGTAGTAACCCTAGAATTACTAAAATGAATGAAATTTGTTTTTCATTTTTCAGAATTTGGAAAGCAAAGGTACGTACATCATACCATTGATACATACTCATGGTTTCAATGGGCAACTGCTTTAAGTTCTGAAAAAGCTGATTGTGTTGTTGCACATTTATTAGAAATAATGGCATTTATGGGTGTACCTGCACAAATTAAGACTGATAATGCTCCTGCATATGCATCTAATAAAACGAAGCAATTCTTTGCATATTATAATATAAAGCATGTTACTGGTATACCACACAATCCTACAGGACAAGCAATTGTAGAAAAAGCTAATCATTCCTTAAAAGAGATGCTTTTTAAACAAAAGGGGGAATTAAAGAATCCCGGGGATAGATTACACAATGCTTTGCTAACATTGAATTTTCTAAATGTTGGTGAAAAGGGTACCACTGCAGCTGAGAGACACTGGGTTATAACAAAACCTGAGGAATTAAATCAACCAATATATGTGTATGTATATATATATATTATAAGGATATTTTAACTTTAGAGTGGAAACCTGCAATGATTTTAAGATGGGGATGTGGTTATGCCTATGTTTCTACAGGGAATGAAAAAAATGTGGTTACCAACAAAGCTTACAAAGACTAGATCTGACCAGGGAGAACCTCCTATTAGCTGAAACATGAATGCCTTCACATGGTAAGAGTATTTTATTAACTGTATGGTGTTTATGATATTCCAATCCTTTATTAAGGATGGATAGAGTTTATGCCTTAAAATGGACTTACAAAGTTGTTCTATGCCTTTCACTTGCTCAAATTTAGAGCAAAAATTTATTTTCACAGCCAAGGACTGAATGACAATAACAACAAAACAAATAGGCCAGAAGATTCAACCTAACATACTGCTTCAATCACTATTTTCTTAAAAACTTTGCATGCAAATCATTTTTAAAAGCGCTAGTCCAAAAATGATCAATCCTACAGAGACTGGACAACAAAAGCTGTAGATAACTTTCCTGGGAATTGGCCAATATCTCATTTTTTGAAGGGTACCCGAAAACATTTACACTCCATTCCCAAGAGATGGGATGGAAGTTTTTTGTTTTTTGTTTTTTTTGTCCGAGACAGGGTTTCTTTGTATAACAGCTCTGGCTGTCCTGGACTCACTTTGTAGACCAGGCTGGCCTCGAACTCACAGAGATCTGCCTGCCTCTGCCTCCCAAGTGCTGGGATTAAAGGCATGCGCCACCACTGCCTGGTGGGATGGAAGTTTTTTGTTGTGTGTTATGTTATGTGTTGTGATTGTTTGTTGTCATCTAGGATGAATGGATATATGCTATGTGTTATGATTGTTTGTTGTCATCTAGGATGAATGGATATATGTTATGTGTTGTGATTGTTTGTTGTCATCTAGGATGAATGGATATATGATATGTGTTGTGATTGTTATCGTCTAGGATGAATGGATATATGATATGTGTTGTGATTGTTTGTTGTCGTCTAGGATGAATGGATATATGTTATGTGTTGTGATTTTTTGTTGTCATCTAGGATGAATGGATATATGTTATGTGTTGTGATTGTTGTTGTCGAGGAAGAATGGATATATGATATGTGTTGTGAAAAAATATGAATTGAATTCAGGGATTTTCTTCTTTCCCTCACTCTATCCTTTGTCTCTTTTTTTTTTTTTTTTAAAGATTTTTTTATTTATTATGTATACAGTGTTCTGTCTGCAGGTATATCTGCAGGCCAGAAGAGGGCACCAGATTTCATTATGGATGGTTGTGAGCCACCATGTGGTTGCTGGGAATTGAACTCATGACCTCTGGAAGAGCAGCCAGTGCTCTTAACCGCTGAGCCATCTCTCCAGCCCTATCCTTTGTCTCTTTTATCATTAAAAACTTAAGATTAGGGCTGGAGAGATGGCTCAGAGGTTAAGAACACTGGCTGTTCTTCCAAAGGTCCTGAGTTCAATTCCCAGCAACCACATGGTGGCTCACAACCATCTATAATGAGATCTGGTGTCCTCTTCTGGAGTGCAGGCATACATGCAAACAGAATATTGTATACAAAATAAATAAATCTGTAAAAAATATGGAATCTATTATTTAAAAAAAAAACTTAAGATTATTTTGTTATATTAATAGATATTGATAGAAATTTAAGATTATTTTGTTATAATACATATTGATAGAAAGTTAAGATTATTATGTTTTATATACATTTAAAGATAAATTTTAGTTTCAAATTTTCATGATTTCTTTTGGAAAATAAAAAGTTGTTTTTCTTCTATTGCCAAAAAACAATTCACCCTAGGAAAGATATTATATGCCATCTTTTCATGGCATGAATGGAGGCTTACAAATGTCTTTCTTCTGTTCAAAGAACAGAAAATATTCCTTAATTGATTTGTGTATCCTGCACATCCAAGGCATTTTGGTAATTGCAGAACTATATGTTACTTATGAGAAATTATGTATTTTCAGAACAACAGGACCAGAGTCAAAAGAAGACAAGACAAGTAACCCAAATGATCCAGTCTCATAGACTGCCTCAATAGCTGTTTTCTCAAAAATCTGCATCAAGAACAACTTCAAACAGCTTGCTGAGATGGCCCAGCCTCAAAGACTGTTCCAGACAGGACTTCAATAAAACCCTGAACTTTCCTACCAAAGTCCAGCTTCGAACTACAAATTGCTCAGAACATTCAAATTGCTGAGTACATAAAGACTGGACAACAAATGTTACTATCAAATTGATTAACCAATTTTTTTTCATTTTATTTGGGCCCCTTAACAGGTTTTCTGTGTCCCAATTCAGCAGGAAGCAGTTTTAAGAGAGCAACGTCCCATTCCCAAAAAGTGGGGTGGATGATTCTTTGGTTATTTGATAGGTTATAGATGCTGTTTAGGGGAAATGGTTACAAATTGTTAAATGGTCTTGTTAAGCAAGGTGTAAGGAGGTTAGGCTCAGGGATTTCTTTATCATTCTTTCTCTTTTATATAGGGGGAGAAGACTTGAAAAGAAAAAAGAGGGGGAATATGGATATATAATATAGAATTGATAAGATAAAAGGATAGATTATTGAATCTACTCTTACAGATCTTTGTTATTAATACAAAATTAAGGTTAAGAATGATAGGAAAAAAGGATAGATTATTGAATCTACTCCTATAGATCGTTGTATATTGATGTGAAATTAAGGTTTATTTTGATTAGGTATTGTACCTATGTAATTCTTAAAATTGCAATGTGAAGTTCTAGTCCTTTTGACAGAAACTATTACAAACTGTTTAGGATAATTAAGAAGTGCAAGTTGATAGTCATTCAAACTTGTGATTTTTATTAAGATAATTAAGTTAGTTAATCTCAGAGGTTCTAAATTAATCAGATATTAAGTTGTTAGAGACAAGAAACATTTGCTTGCTCAATGGATATGGATAGATGGTCTTCAAAAACCTCAAGAGATCTGTATAATGTGGCATTTAAAGATATTTTTATTATTTAAAAAATTCTTTGACATGAGACTGTCAGCTCCTAACAGTTCCCATTGGATTTGGAAGGAGACAATGAGCATCAAAAAATCTCAATCAGGAGATAATTCCTACTGGGAAGAAACGCCCCTGCTCTCTCAACACACTATATACAGTCCAAAGATGGACCAAAGCCTCAATGCAGGTAAATCGATGGCCTGCTTCTGCAAAGACAGAATGGGAAAATCTTATTTCCTGCTCCAAAACTAAGTCTGTGAGATATGCTTGGCCAGAAGGCTGAAGATGATGCTCCAATATTATAGAGACTGAGACTGTGTAGGCAGTCAGTTGTCTGTCATTTCATAGTTTTGGAAGTTGCTTGCTCTGCACTTCCTATCTATTCAGATATATTTATCCTTCTCATGTTTCTTATGTGATTGAAGACTACATACTTATAGCCTCACAATAAGTTTTAAGCCATCTAGGAATTAAAAAGATGTTTTAAGGTTAAGATGATTTAGTTAATAATGTAAGTTAGGGTGGAAGTTGAATTAGGTATAGATCCTTAAACTCATCAAGAGACATATGTAATAGAATATATTTCCTAGTTGACTAGTCAAATACATATGGACTGGACATTGAGAATGTATGTCACACCTTTTAGTTTTCATAATTGTTTTTATTGTATTCATTATTATTGATACTGTATTGTGTTTATTGTTGTATTTATTGTTATTAAGAAAAGGAGCCTTTTGTTAGACTTAAAGGGGGAGATGTTGAGGGAAGGTCTAATATCATTGATTCTGATAGGTTGAATTCAAAACTGAGATCTGGTTACTGCCCCTTCTGAGGCATTCTCTTGATTGGTTAATAAAAGTCGCTTATGACCAATTAGCTGGGCAGAAAGAGTATAGGAAGGTGGGACTTCCTGAGATTAGAACAGGAATCCTGGGCGCACACAGAGAACCCCCCTCTTTCCACTGGAACATGAAGGAGACAGACATCTTGAAAACACTGGAAGGTAATCGCAGGCACATGGCGGTTTGGGATTACGTGATCTTGGTTAACTTAGAGTAGCTAATTGAGAGTCTGCCCAGCTAAGGGCTAAGCATTAAAACATTAAAGGTCTTGGTGTATTTAATTATTGGGGAAAAGACTATGGCGGCTTATAGGCCCTCAGTCCAAGCAGTCCCGTGCCGTTGGACTTCCAGACTCCCCTCGGGCCCAGGAGAAGCTCCCGCCAAGCTGCTGGTAATTCTACTGGCCTAATACAACATTAACAGAGTTTAGGTTACAGGTGGTGTAGGCCACCCTTGGTCCCAGGGCTCTTTTCCCAGGATAAGTTAGGCAACTGGTTAAGGTACACAGACCAGGCCACCCGCTCCTCTGCCAAGCTGCCGGCTACTCCACCAGCCTAATCTTAGTTTATATTTACTAATAACTACAATAATTAATTGGCAGTTTCACACTTCCACTCCACATAGTTGGTCAAGGCCAGCTACGATTTTCCTGCTTCAAGTTATGACCCCACTAGTCATTCCCCCATGAGCTTCCCTTTTACCCAGCCCCAGCTTAATATTACACTTACTCCACCAAGGCCCAGGGAATGTCATGGAAGAGTAAGCAGAAAGATTGTAAGAGCCAAGGATAGGGTGGACTAGGGCACAGTGCCTTCTGGATATGACACGATCACCGTGAACACATAGCAGTCTGGTAGCCTGCACAAGATCAAGCCAGCAACCATTCTAGCACTGATAGGGGAGGGGTCCATGAGTTCCCACCTCAAGCGGGGGAGCTATTGACACTTGATGGCTGCTAAGGAAGGGAGGGTCACTTTACTTTAGGGGTGTAGTGCCTGGGAGGTTGGCCACACTCTGGGGGTTAGTCCACATCCATATGTATATGGACTGTACAATTGGACCTGGAGGGATAGTTAAAAAAAAGGGGGGGCTGGAGAGATGGTTCAGTGGTTAAGGTTTGTTGCTCCTGTAAGAGGATTCAAGTTTGGTCCTTAGCACCCACAAGGCAGCTCACAACCTTAGGTATTTTGAGCATAATTCTCAATGCATGTTAATACTCAGAAAATGTGTACCATCTTTCCCTTTTCTTGTTTTTTATTTGTTTTTATGGTTCTGGAAAACCTAGGTTCATGGAAAACACATGCTAAGAAAGCACACTGCCACAGGACTACAAACCAGTCCCTTCCGGAGGATTTTATGCTCCCTTCAGAGGATACTAGGAACACACTCGGTGCACATACATATATGCTGGTACAACTCTCATACATATAAGATAACTAAATTAAAAAACAAAACAAAACCAAAAACAGGACATGAAGTTCAGAGACTGAGGTCACGGAGACTCTGGGAGGAGTTGGAGGGAAGGAGAGTAAATATAATTGAAATACATTGTATGCATGTATGAAATTTTCAAAGAACACATACAAATATATTGTATAAATAAATACTATGTAGACCTTAAAAAATCCCACAACTTAAAAGATTCTCTATGCTTTCTATAAATGTCCCTTCCTTTATTCATGATTTCTTAGTAACTTGTATTAAACAGTTTTCAAACTTTGATTTTTTTCTTCTTTTCTTTCTTTTCCACCCCACTCAGCTTCATTGGAATACACTTTGCTTGAGCTATGACTGGAATCAACCATATGAAAAAGTGATAAATATTGACTTCGTTTAAAACTTGATCTTTGGGCCAGTTATCATGGCACACTGCTGCAGTCCCTGGGCTTCCAAGGAAGAGGCAAGAAGATTGCAAATTCAAGGCCAGCCTGGACAACATAATGAGTTCCTCTCCATTCTGAACTATATAACAACGCTCCCCTCAAAATAAATGAATAAATGAATGAATAAATAAATAAATAAAATTTTTGAGAAGCTAGAGGTCAGAAAACACAATTTCAAAGTTTTGAGTCTCTCCATTTTGGATGCCACAGGGACACAAATGCACTTTTGTGGTCTGTAATCTCAGAGCTTTCAAAGGCTTGCGTCCAAAGGGGGCCAAATACCCCTGTTGACATAGAGACATACTTTGAGAAACTCTACTCTCTGTTCTCCAGCGGGTTTGCAACACTTCCTCTCTGGAAGATGAGTTGCCTTTGACCTTCATTTAGCTGGTGAGTTGGAGGACACCCACATTCCTACTGTACTTAATCTGTATGTTCTTATATCCTCTTGTTTGCTCTTCAGAACTGTAGTGACTAGCCTCTTCAGATTGCCTGTATACCACACAGCTTTTTTCACTCATAGTGGCCTTGCTTGTAACCAGGAAAATAGGAGAAAATTGAAGCAGCCATTGGGAATTGCCCCTTCTTCCTTGACCAACTGTACCAGCACGTCCACAGCTGTCTACTCTTCCCCCTCCTGCATTCGTGCCATGCTCAGATCCTGACCGTATTTTCATAAATCTTTGTGTATTTCTAATTTAGTCCCCATTCTGCCCCTCATTGAAAGAGCAACCTTAAAGCAGACTATAAAATCTCATGAACCCTGGCACTTTCTGCTCTCCCTGCTGAGATTCTGATTGTAAAGATAGGGCACACCTTGCCACAGGGAGAAATGAGCTCAGCCTTATCTCACCAGTGGCCAGCTCTTACGACAGTGGGGTTGTTTTCTGCTTCACTTTGGGGACTTGGCTCCCACGGTTACCTCTTCCTTTTCTCCCATCTGGGTCCTAGAGCAAACCCACCTTAATGGAGCACACCATTAAACACCTTTCCTGATACTCTCTCTGCCTCTCTAGCTCCCAGTCACATCATTACTTCCTATTACTCCAAAACAAACCCAGGGGATGGAGTTTGCTCAGCAGTTAAGAGCTATTGCTCTTCCTTCAGAGGACCTGGGTACAGTTCCCACAACCAGGGGGATTTGATGCCTTCTTCTAGCCTATAAAGGCTTTGTACACATATGGTACACATACAGGTAAAACACTCATTTCATAAAAATAAATAAGCCTTAAAAGAACGTAATTAAAAAAAAACTTGTGGTACAATTTAGGTCTCTTTACTGAATTAGTATGCAGTTCAGCTTAGCATCTGGCAGCACATAAGGAGGAGCTTGGCGTCCCTTTAACTTGCTGAAATGGACAAAGCCCAGTTGAAGCCATAGTTCTGTGAGAAACACAAAATGCCTTGTTGAAGGGGCGTGGCTAAGAAACTGCACAAGCTGAAGATGGCGTCAGTTGCTGAGAGAATCCTTGAGACTGCCAAGGATGGAGAGATGATACAATATGTAAACTAAAGTGCTCCATGTGGTGCTCTCTTCTCCTTCTTCTTCTTCTTCTTCTTCTTCTTCTTCTTCTTCTT
>CAJQZJ010032918.1:51709-81285 GCA_907164525.1 Lophiomys imhausi
CTTCTTCTTCTTCTTCTTCTTCTTCTTCTTCTTCTTCTTTTCTTCTTCTTTTCTTCTTTTCTTTTCTTCTCCTCCTCCTGCTCCTCCTCTTCCTCCTCCTCCTCCTCCTCCTCCTCTTCTTCTTCTTCTTCTTCTTCTTCTTCTTCTTCTTCTTCTTCTTCTTCTTTTCTTCTTCTTGCCCTCACAGACTGAAAAATGAACATATGCTGTACAGGTGTACAGCAAGGTATGCCTTTCGTCAGTACTGAGACTGCAATGGTCATACACTGAGAGGCGAAGTTCAAGATAGAGACTTTTTGCCACAAGTCCACCAGAGAAATACCTTTTGTGGCAAATAAGGCTGGCAGAAAAGATGAGCAGAGTTTAGAGGCCACGATGAGAAACTAGGCTGTGAAGCATACACAGGCCTAGGAGACTATATAAATGAGTCTCAGCTGATGGAGGAAGCCAACCTCAAGTTCAGTGGTTAAAACAGACTGGCCTTATAAGCCGGCCACAATCTAGTGGTTGAAATAAACTGGCCATACAGATTGGCAAAGTTAGGCCCAATGGATGCTAAGCTTGAAAGAGACTGCCTGCTGGGTCTGCCAAATCCAGATTACCAAAAACCAAGTTATCTTACATGGACCTACTCTAAGAATATAAATATAATTTTAAGAAAGTTAAAACAGTATTGGTTAGGTGTTCTTAGATATTGTTTATAGGTATAAGGTTATAGGGTATAAGTGTTTTATAAGTATTAATAAGTATAAGTGTTTTAAATAAAAAAATTCTGTTACACCAACTCAAGGTTTTTGTTTTGTTTTTGAAGCAGGTCTCACTATGCTGATCAGACTCACCTTGAGCTGATTGATAACCCTCCTGTAATTACAGGCCTACAGCTCCTGCCTGGCTCCAGTAGCTTATTCAAAGCTACATGGATACCTGAAAGATATCTCAAATGGAGTAAGTTCCAAACAAGAGTTTTGATACTCACTAAAGCAAGCAAGCGAACAAAGAGCCCAAAATGTCCCCCATTTACCAACACAGGAACTGGTGCCAACAACTGCACAATTGTTAAAGTCAAAACAGATGATAATGGACTGTCACCAGACCCTGAGTGTGTTGGCACATTAATCTTGGCCTACCCAACCTCCAGAACTGTGACAAAGAAGTTTCTATTCCTTATCAATAAAAACAAAGCTAATCCCATTAACATTCTTCCTTGCTGACTTCCTGCCCCACATTCATTCCAGGCCATTACTCATGCCACCACCCCTTCTCTCCAATTTATTCTTGAAGCCACATGTGATGTCAGCTTTAACTGTCAACTTGACACACCCTAGAATCACCTGGGAAGAGTCTGAGTGATAGATTGTCTACTTTGGGTTGGTCTGTGGGTGTACCTGTGAGGGATCTTCTTAATTAAGGTAACTAATGTGAGAAGACCCAGTCCACTGTGGGCAGCACCATTCCCTATGCAGGAGCTCCTGAATTGTACAAGAGTGGAGAAATCAAGTGGAATGTAAGCAATCAAGGGAGCATTACTGTATTAGCTTCTCTCCACTCTTGACTGTAGATGTGATGTGACCAGTTCTCCCACAATCCCACTGCTGTGACTTCTGTGCAGTGTCGGATGATAATCTGCAATTTTTAGATAAAGTAGACCCTTCTCCCTTACACTGCTTTTTGTTGGGGTGCGTGTTCCATCACTGCAACAGAAATGAAATTAAGCCTCCACTCTCTATTCTCCATCCTATACCATGCTCATTTTCCCTTGAGTATTTGAAGCCTCTCAACTGACTCTCTTGCCTCTCCTCTTATCATTAGATTTTTCACAGCTACATAACTACTAAGTTAAAATAATGACCTTTCCGTTTCCTTGCTAAACAATTCTTCTTTTCTTTTGGACTAGGGATTGGACCCAGGGCATTGTGAATGGTAGGCTTATACTCTACCAGTAAGCTGCATCCCAGCCTTTTTTTTTCTGTTTATTTTGAAAATGTGTCTTACTAAATTACCTAGACTGGTCTTTCACCCTATGTTACCCAAGCAGGCCTTGAACTTAGGATCCTTTTGTCTTAGTGTCCCAAGCAGTTGGGATTACAGGACTATGGTATCATGCTCAGCTTCAAAACCCTTCATAGCAAGCCCCTTCTACACCAGTGCAAAAATCAAGGTCTTTACTTTGTCCTGTAAGCTACTACATGGGTATGTTATGTCATGTTTTCCAAAGCCACCCACCTTTCACCGTACTCCTCACTAAATGCACTCTGGATCCACTAAACGGACTCTGTCCTGTCAAGTGTCCAAGCTTGTTGAGCTGCTGCTGTGACAATGGGCAGGGCAGACCTTTCCTTTTGATCATCTGGTACTTAGCTTGAAGAGCAGCTCCTATGGAAGCTCTGCCTGGTTAGGTGAGCGATCCTCTGTGGGATGACATTGCTGTCTGTGGGTGTGAGGGAGAGGTATGAGGGCATCTTTTGAACACAGTGATTGAGGTGCTCCTGGCATGTTGTGACAATGGGAGCGAAGGTGACAGGTGTCTGGACATCAGGCAGTATATAGTAAGTCTCTCAGTAAATCCTAGTGAAGGACTGTCCTCCCATATTTCCCAACTTTGAGTGTCGTGCTGGACAGCCATGCAGGGAAAAACCTGTGCCAAAAATCCTTCTATAGAGCCACAGACACCTAGTGGCTACACATTCTTTGCTGACTTTTAACATCCACAGACATTTCTGGAGATGATGCTGTGGCCATGTGAGTTGATGGACAGTCATTTTTGGTTTGTCCGAAGCATTAGCCAGAGTTGTTCACTATTCAGGCAACCCTGTCATCAAGGGCCATGCTTCCTGCTAGCATCTGAACTGCTTGTGGCATGCCTATGATAAGTGGGTGAGTGTGGCTACTACACACTTCGTGGTGATTCAGTGTGTGGAAGAAAACATCAAACACCTTCATTCTTCCCTCAGGCGTAGTTATATCCATCATGTGCCAATTGAAGTACATCTTCTATGACTATGTCTCTGATCCCCCCCTTTTATCTCAGTGTCCTAAATGTGGCTATGAGTAAAGGCTCTGGTGGAGCCAAGAAATACCAAGGAAGGAGTAGAAAGATGGTCACAAGGGCTGATGTTTGGAGGAAAGGTTAGAGAGCTGCTGGTCAGAGGGCACAAACTTTCACTTAGGCAGAACACTTTCAGGAGACTACAGTGTGTAACAAGATATGCTCTTTATTCATATCAAGGATCCCTTTATTTCTGAAGCCAGTCCATCCCCCTCCACCTTCCACCTTAGAGATGCTCGGATACAGTATTTCACTATATACCAAAGGCTAGTTTTGAATTTGAGATCTTTCCTGTCTCAATCCTTCAAATTCTGGGGTCACAAAAACAAACTCTCCCCTAGACCCATGTGCACAGTTCAAGGCATTCTTCTGTCACCTCTCAGTTGTCATTGGGCCCCAGAGTGATCAATCTGTGGTCTTCAGATGAACCAAAGAGGTAGGAACATATCTGGAACTGGGTGTGGACTCACATCCCTAGAACCTGCTTCAGCTTAGAAGAGAGCTGGGAAAGTTTCTCATCGTTAATAGCACTCCAGGACCAATATCCTCAAAGCTCTCTGGAGGCGCTGGACACAATTTGTGGCTTAACTTGCTCAGCCTCACAGTGTAGTTTATCGGGGTCTCCAGAATGGACACGGAAATGCGATTTTTCATAGCAAATGAACGAGGTGAACTGGGAGGTTGTGGGTCAAAGTGAACCAGGTGGTACTGAGCTGAGAGTCACTGATCCCATAGTACTCTGAGTCCAAGGTCTCAGGGCTGTCTGCTGCCTCCTCCTGCTGAGCTCAAAGGGACTGGGGCAGAGCTCTCTCAGGAGGTTTGCTCAGAGGCAGATATTTCATGACCAAGGCTCAGATACTATGACTAATACTTTAAGTCTGATTTATTTTGTGGCTGGACCCTAAAAAGAGAGTCTTCAAAGGGATCAGGCTCCTGGGTTGAACCTTCTGGACAAGCTGAACAATTCAGCAGAGCCTGCAATGTCTCCAGTGGGGGTTCGTCATCAGCCTTTCCAAAGGAGGCAAGGGCAGGACCAGGCCTTCACCATCATCCTCAGAACCTTAGAACTTGGGCTGGGAAGGGCTCCTTGAACAGTGGTGAGATGAACTCTAGAAGAGAGGTGGACAACACTCCCTCCCCCAGCAGGTGGTGTTTGATAGGGTCTCCAGTCTCATGGGGATGGATCTTTAAGGGAAAAGATCCAGAGCCAGACTTGGTGAGCAGGGTTAGGAGTGACTTCAGGCTCCAAGACATTTATAGGACATTATATCCTTGAATATTTGCAGTGGTGTAGTGGTGCACATCTGTAATCCTAACATTTTCAAGATTGAGCCAGGGGGATCAAGAGTTCAAGACCAGCTGAGCTACATCCTGAGTTTGAGCCTACCTCCTCCAACCACTCTGGCTGCACTGCAAGATTCTTTCAAAAAAAGAACCAAATGCCTAACTAGGTCGTGAAATAAAAATTCCTATGGAATATAATCAAATAGACAATTGTCAGGCTTGGTAGTATGTGTCAGTAATCCCAGGACCCAGGGCATGAGGCAGGAGGATTGTTGTGAGTTTAAGGCTAGCCTCAAAAACCCAGTAAAACTCCCCCAAAACAACAACAACAAAAAGGCAACAAAATTTGTTGAGATTTTTAATGTTCTCACCACAGAACTGATAAGCATGTGAGGTTGTTTGTTAAGTAGCTGGGCTTAGTCATCCCAGTTATTACATATATGAAAGTAATATGCTGTATAGCATAGATATAATCACAGAGGGCCAGTTTTAGTCTTAGCTATGCCCAGAGACATCATTAAAAGAGGCCCCATGCAAGCCTGTCACTTGGCAAGAAAAATCCCTTGCTTCAACTGTAGACAGACTGCTGTCCAAAAAGGACAACACTTGGAAGCAGGTAAGTTGACAGTCTAGCTCTACCAAGACAGGGTAGGCAAGTCCTTCATAATTCCTGTGTTACAATTAATGTCTGCAAGAGAAACAGCGCCAAACAGCTGAAGATTGATGCTGTAATGTATGGAGGGAAATTGGGAACTGTCCAGGAAGCCACTGGTATGTCATTTCTTAGTTTTGGGGGCAGCGGGCCCTGCACTTCCTGTATAATCAGATAAATTTATCCTTCTCAGGTCTCTGATGTGGTTGAAGACTAGATAGCTAAAGTCTCATAGTTAGATTTTGAGTTGTTTAGGAATTAAGAGGGTGTTCTGGATCTAAGAAGATGTTTTTAAAATGGAGATGCAAGTTAGGACGGAAGCTGAGTTGGATATAGATCTTTAAACTAATGGAGATGGTTGCATAGTAGAAGGTTAAAGTCAGGTGTCAAGTACATATCGACTGGACTTTGGGAATGTATGCTAAGCCTTATAATTTTCATAATTGTGGCCTAATTATTTTTGTTGTTTTGTATTGTATTTGTTGTTATAAGAGAAAGAGCCATTTGTTGGACTGAAAGGGGGCGCTGTTGGGGGGAAAAAGATATACTTTAAACTTGAAAAAAAAGGAAGCAGATGGGGGGGTGAGGGGGAAGAGGGAGGGAGGGTAGGACTGGAGGGGGGAGTAGGGAGGGGATTGTGATTGAGATGTAACTTGAAGAAATTAAAAAAAAAATATATATATATATATACAAAACAAAAAAGAGGCCCCATGTTAGACAAGAGGTGGGAGGATCATGAGTTCATGGATAGTCTGGTCTATGTAGTAAAACCCTTTCTGGAAAAAAAAAAGAGTAAAACAAAAATTAAGCAGGCAAGAAAAAATCTTTTGGGGGCTGGAGAGATGGCTCAGCAGTTAAGAGCACTGACTGTTCTTCCAGAGGACTGGGTTCAATTCCCAGCACCCACATGGCAGCTCACAACTGTCTGTACCTCTCACACAGACATACAAGCAGTCAAAATGCCAATGTGCATGAAATAAAAATAAATAAATTATTAAAAAAAATCTTTTGGATAGAAAAGAAAAAATGTAGCATCATTGATCTTGGGGGCTGTAGATCTCAGCCTTTTCTTTCTTTCTTTCTTTCTTTTTTTAAATTTAAGGGCTAGTGAGATGGCTCATTGGGTAAAGATGGTTGATGTAAGTAAGACCCAGTGACCTCAGTCCAATCCCTGAGATCCAAAGGGTAAAGGAAAGGAAGTAGCCAACTAACTAAGCAACAAATAAACATAAAAATATTTTTAAAAAATATTTAATTGGGCTGGAGAGATGGCTCCGAGGTTAAGAGCACACGCTGTTCTTCCAAAAGTCCTGAGTTTAAATCCCAGCAACCACATGGTGGTTAATAACCGTCTATAATGAGATCTGGTGCCCTCTTCTGGCCTGCAGGCATGCATGCAGACAGAAGACTGTATACATAATAAATAAAGACTTGTTTTAAAGGAATTTAATTATTTAGTGTATGTGAGTGTGGGCCACAGGCCACAGTTCTTGCTGGCCTCCTTGCTGAGGTAGCATCTCTCGTTTCTGCCCACCAGCTGCGAGCTCCAGCCCAGCTATCCCTCAAGCCTCTAAGCTTCCAGGGCATTGTACTGGCCCCGCCTTCCATCTTGCCCCAGGACTGCTGAGAATACAGATGCGTACCACTGCACCGGCTGTCAGTGTGCATTCTGGGAACTGAACTCAGGTTGGCAGGCTCGCCCAGCTAGTGTTTTACCCATTTTTCCCGGCCCAGGCTCAATTTTTTCTTTCTTTCTTTTTTTAAAGTCACAACCTCACATAGACTCAATAATTGAATGGGCAGTGATCTGTCGTGAAAAATTTGTCAATTATGAAGGGTTTTTAAATGCTCAAGGAACCAAAAAAAAAAAAAAAAAAAGATTAAAAATAAAACCCATCATGAATCCAAGGGGTTTCTGGCTACGCTTACCTGAGTCACGTGACAAACTGAAGCTGCCTGGACTCTGAGCACGCAGCGAGTGCGCAGGTGCTGGGCATGCCGGTCACACCATGTGCTGCCTGACTCCTCAGTTCAGGGCTGAACCTACTGTAGGTTATGAATTACAGTGTTTCCCTGCACATACAAAGCTTTTTTGCTTTTTATAATGGTTTAATTACACAAAACAAAGGCTTTACATATTCCCCATTTCCTTAGCGTGGAAACATCGTATTGTTATCGTATAACTTTGTGTTATCTTAGAATTCTTTTTTTTTTTTTTTTTTTGGTTTTTCGAGACAGGGTTTCTCTGTGTAGCCCTGGCTGTCCTGGACTCAATTTGTAGACCAGGCTGGCCTCGAACTCGCAAAGATCCGCCTGCCTCTGCCTCTCAAGTGCTGGGATTAAAGGCGTGCGCCACCACTGCCCTGCTTATCTTAGAATTCTTGATTTTTTGAAATTGTTATTTAAGGCTGAGTAAGTGGCTCAGCGGCTAAAGCACTTGCTATGTAAGCGTGAGAGATCCCCCAGTATCCACAGAAATGCTGGGTGGGTGTGGCAGGCAACCTGTAATCCCACTATTAGTTAGACAGAAATGGGTGTTCCAGGATCCCTGGAGCAAGCTGGGTATCTAGACTAAGAAATAAAGGTGAGCTCTGGTCAGCTCAATGAATAAAGTGGAGAGCAATCCAAGCAGACTCCTCACATCAGTCTTAGCCCTATGCTCGCACGCAGGCAGGCACACACACACACACACACACACACACACACACACGAGCATGAACATTGGCAATACATATTCATATTCACACAGACATGCCTGAACACATGCAACATATACACACATATGCACAAAACGTTGCTTAGAGTCTAGGGAGATGCCATGCAAGCATGAAGGCCTGTGTTTAGGTCCCCATCATCCATATAAAACGTCAGGCATGGCAGCAAGGACTAGTAACCCTGGTTCTGGGAAGGCACAGACAGGAGTCCTTGGGGCTCACTGAGCAACCAGTAAACTCCAGGTTCAGTGAGAGACCACGTCTCAAAAAATGAGGTGGAAGGGACTGCTCTTCCAGAGGACCTGGATTCAATTCCCAGCACCTACATGGCAGTTCACAGCTGTCCTAGAGGTTCTGATGCCCTCTTCTGGCCTCTGTGGGCACCAGGCACACATGTTGTACACAGACATACATGTAGGCAAAACACTCGTACCATAAAAACTAAAAACTAAATAAGATGGAGTGAGATTAAGAAGGATGCATTCTATCTGAATTAGGTTTTCTATTGCTGTGGTAAAATACCATGATTAAAAGCAAATTTGAGAGGAAAGTGTTTATATTTTAGCTTGTTAAGTCTTTCATGAAGGAAAGTCAGGACCGGAACTTGGAGGCCAGAACTGAAGCAGAGACCATGGAGTCTCTGCCTCCTGGGTTACTCCCTCAGGCCTGCTCAGCCTGCTTGACCATCTGCACCCAGATATGGGGGGCATTTCTCAGCTGAGGTTGCCTCTTCTCAGATGACTGAGGAAAAAAATAAATAAAACACACACACCACCACCACCACCACCACCACCACCACCACCACCACCACCACCAAAACATTTAGGATACCTTCTCCACATGTATGAACATATAACACATATATAAACACATACTATATCCAAAACAATATTTTAAAAGTTGCTGTTTCAGTTGCTAGCTTGGATATTGTAAAGATTCCCTTGGTAGGGGCTGGACAGATGGCTCAGTGGTGAGGACCAGAGTTGAGCTCCCAGCCCCCACAATGCAAACCCTGCAATGAATGGCACATGTATTTTGAGTTAGGCATTTGCGTCTTCCACCTTTATGCACCTTCTGATCCAGCTCTTGTACTGAATGTTACAGGAATAGTCACCTGGTTCCACTTTAATCTAAAAACATCTTTTAACATCATCTGCGTTTGATTAACCTCCCCAGATCATTTGATTATGCTTACTTTTCACGTGCTGAAATTACGCCATTCAAGACTCAGACTGAGACATGCGTGGGAATCACACTTACTGACCTTACTAACTTCTGCCCATACCACATGGACACTCAGTAGCAATGCTACCATCACTGGACATTCATTCTTGCTTTGGAGAAACTCACATGTCCATTGTCTTCCTCCTTGAAAGAGAAATTAAAAACTACTAAATACACACTTCCCCCTTCCAAGTTCCAAGTCTGCTTTCAACCACATCCTGTCTGGACATAAATGTAACCTCAGATTTGAGTTTGTTATTGGTAAGGACTTCCAGACACTGGGAAGCAACTCCTTCCTGCCACAATCCCCACCCTCCAGAGAGAGAGAGAGAGAGAGAGAGAGAGAGAGAGAGAGAGAGAGAGAGAGAGAGAGAAGGAAAATAATTAGGCCAAAATTTTAAATGGTTTTACAAAAAAGGTGCAAGTACCTTAGTCCCCAAGTAATACCTTTATCAACAGGTAATTGGAGTTCTCTAGAGCAAAAAACAAAACAAAACCATCAACAACAACAAAAAGGAAACTTCCCCATATGACTGTAGCATTTCCACCGGAAGGCTCTGGTTACATTCCAGCATAAAAGATGGTTAGACATAGCGGTCAATTCTGCTGCAATAAAAATTACCCGAGATGCTAAAACTTTTCTCTGGATGGTGGAATTGCGGGTTATAGATAGCTACCGCTTTTGCTGTAGTCTTCTGTGTGCCATAACCCATCGGTACTCTCCCTGTAATCGCAGGCTGCTGCCCACCCACACCAAGACTGTGAGAGTCACCGTTCTAAAGCAGGAATGAGACACTGTCTCCATCAGTTTGTTGAGAGTTGGAAAGCAAAATGAGCAGGTGACAGAGCAGAGGGACAACACAGGCAATCTTTCCCCTCTAACAAAGGCCATCGACAGCCAGAGAGGGGACTTTTTAGTGTCTTTAAAATAACATTAAAGAGTTAGAGGACCAGGACAGCTGCTGTGAGACGGTGTCTTCTAGGCGTGGTGGGGATGTGCTCCCAGGAAGTCTAAACAGCATGTTTACCTAAACAAAGCTGAAACAATGACCAGAGCAGTTGACATGGCAATGTGGATGGAGGAAAATTTGCAAAACCTCCCTATCGGAGCTTTTGACCACTCAACACAAACCTAGACATAGCTGCTGGGAAGAGGGAAGAGGCCATCATATTGGCCTGTGAACCTGTCTGTGGGCATTTTCTTAATAGGTAGTTGATGTAGGAGGGTCTGGCCCCCTGTGGGTAGTGCCATCCCTGGGAAGGTGGACCTGTAAGAAAGGCATCTGAACTTGAAATAAATCAGTAAGCAGTGTTCCTTTGTGATCTTTGCCTCAAATTCTGCACTAGATTCCTGACTCAGCTGTCCACGGTGACAGTAAGTGTGACAGGAAATGAACTCCTTCTTCCCATGTTGCTTTAGATTATAGTTTTTTTTTTTGTTTTTTTCGGGACAGGGTTTCTCTGTGTAAAAGAGTCCTGACTGTCCTGAACTGGCTTTAGAGTCCAGGCTGTCCTTGAACTCACAGAGATCTCCCTCCCAAGTGCTGGGATGGAAGGTGTGCACCATCATGCCCAGCTGGTTATAATGTTTTATCAAAGCAACAGGAAAGCAATCTAGAATACCCATGTCCACATGACAAGCTTCAGGCAATTAGTGGCTGCTGAGGGAGGGAGAATCACTTTTTCTCAGGGATGAGTCCCCTGATAGGTTATCCATTCCCAAGTCATCACTCCTAATTGCATATACACATGTGCAACACTAATTGAAATTGTGTGTGTGTGTGTGTGTGTGTGTGTGTGTGTGTGTGTAGGTATGTGTATATGTGTATGGGAATGTGTGTGTACCGACATACATATTTAACAATAATAAGTATAGAAGAGGTCATAAGTTCTAGAGGGAGTGGAAGGCATGGAAAGAGGTGGAAGGGTCTGAAATTATGCAAAGAGATGCTCATATATGAAATTCTCAAAAAAATAAAATACTTGAAAAAACCAAAAAATAAACCCACTTAATTTCTAAGTACTAGGAGTACTAGGCAGTATGAAAACCAACAAGACAGCAGTGGAAAGTAGCTTCACGTTGACCAAGGGAGATTCTCCCCCCCTGGCCACTTTAATCAACATCAGTCCCACTGCAGATTTTCCATGATGCCTTCGAGTAACCAACAACACGCCTCCTATTATAACAGGACCACCACAAAGCATGCTCTTACAGGGTTAATGTGGTTTAGTAAAGATCGTGTGTTGAGCAAGTAACTTCCTAGTTTGGGGAGCTAACGGCCTGATGCTCTACTTTGCCTCCCCTCCCACCAGATGTTCTGAACCAACACACCTAATATCTTGAAACTGAGTGCCTGAAGTCCAGTTCCCAAGCAGTTCCTCAATATGTCCTCTAGGTGTCTCCAGTGACCACCATTCGTGGAGAGTTTTGCTTTCCGGCCCGGTGGCGAGGTAAATATCAGGGTTCTAAGAACAACATGGTCCTTTAATCTTGACGTGATCTGTTCAACTAGGTATAGACATATGTAAGAACATCCATCTTAGGTCAGACCCTGATCTCTTTTCTCCCCTCTCTTCCTTCTCTCCTCCTCCTCCCCACACCTCTCTCCTATCCTCTCCAGGGTCACGTATGTCCCAAAATAACCTTGAATTTGCTATGTGGTTGAGCGCTTGAACTTTTGATTCTCCTGGATCCTGACATGACAAGTGTATACCACTGCACCTGGTTTTCTGTGATGCTGGGGATCAATCTAAGGCTTCATTCTTGGAAGGCAAGCCCTCTTAACAGCTGAGCCGCATTTATAACTCCAGGAAACCTTTCATTTTTTGTAAGTGGTTGAGGTTAAATCAAAAAGAAAAGAAAAAAAATTGTTAGAAGGCAATGAAGAGAAACCTTGGTATTACTGAAAACTGCAAGTCTGGTTTTGTTACAGCAATTACAGTGGGCATAGAGGAGGGCACCTAAGATTGACGCCATGATGGATGTGGGGAGAGTCAGGGTCCATCAAGGTGGGGGAGTCTTGGCGTTTGACAAGAGGATCCACTGAGCCCTCCTACCAAGCTCCACGACCCTGTGTAAGATCCCAGTGACCCAGAAGGAGTTGCCACATCAAAAAATGTCACTTTCAGTAGCTTGAGATTTATATTCAACTAAGTGAGCGAAACAGTCTTCAGCCATGATGGAAGGATAACGCACTGAGTGAATTATTTCCTGGAGCTGAAAAGTGTTAATCTTCTCCCCGGTCCTCATCCCATTTCTTTGAATCAGAGCCTCACTGTGTATACTGAACTGGTCTGAAGCTTACAGTGATCCTCCTGCCTCTGCCTTCCATACTTCCTGCTTTTTAAAACAGGGTCTTGGCTGGCCCAGAGCTCATGATCCTTGAGATCAGTTATTGTTCTCAATGCTCCTAATGCTGCAGCCCTTTAATACAGTTCCTCATGTTGTGATGACCCTCAAACACAAAATTATGTCATTGCTACTTTATAACTGTAATTTTGCTACTGTTATGAATCGTAATGTAAATATCTGATATGCAGGATATCTGATATGCAACCTCTGTGAAAGGATTGTTCAACTCCCACAGGTTGAGAACTGCTACTCTAGTCTCAGCGTTCTGAGTTGCAAGAATTACAAGTATGTGTTTTCAACAAGTTCAAAGTCTTCCTTTTTTAAGGTTTTTTTTTTTTTTTTTTTTTTTAATTCGGAGGCAGTTTGACACTGAACAAAACACTGCCATTTGGCCCCTTGCCTTCCACTATGGGCAAACTTCTGGTCTGCCCTTTTCTTCATCATTTATCTAGTTTTATATTTTATTTCGTTTTGAGACAGGGTCTTATTCTGCAGCCCAGGCTGGCCTGGAACTCACTATGCAGCCCAGGATTCCTTCAAGCTAACAGAAAGCCACCTGCTCGCTACACCTAACTTTTGCTGCCTGGGACTCATAATTGGCGTGGGACATTTACTATTTCCCTTGCTTTGAACAGCCTTTCTGAGTTGACTCTGTGTCCTCCCTGTTGTCTTGAGCATGCTCATCACCTTCATGTACAGCCAGGTTGACACCTGTCCTATCCCATCTGTGGAGAATCCACGATCTGGCTGTTACAGTTTTTGTCTGCTTGTTTGTTTTTGCCTTTTAGCCATTTTACTGTATAGAACTAGGAGATACATGTTTGTGCATAAACATGTATGTCACATACATGCAGATGCACATATGTTCTTATGATATACACCCATGTGTAGATATGCACATATATACAAAATACATATTTAGAGATCCCACTTTCCACCTCCAAAGTCAGCATACCCCTGAAGGTTCTTTCCTTATTTCATATTTGTGTGTGCCATCTTTCACGATGGCGCCATGGCTTTTGGAAATGCAAGCTACAGTACTCATCTTCAAAGGCGTTGGTCTTTAGTTTCACAGATAAGAGGCAGTTCTGGGGTTTGCTTTATGGATAGAGTCTTATTTATTTATTTATTGTTTTAGATAAAATCTTTCTGTATATCCCGGATTGGCCTCTAATTCATGGTCCTCCTACCTCACCCTCCCTAGCGCTAGGACTACAGGGGTGTGCAAGCAAAACCTGGCTCAAACAGCTCCTCCCAAAGAGCTTGCTTTGCGTCCTAGACCAAAGGGTGCAGACGCCATCTTCCGCCCACTTAACAAAACTGCAGAATATCGACCATTTCCAGGACAATGTTCTTTCTGCATGAAGGACTTTATATATCTGAAGCAGTTCTCACATGGTTTCACAGAAGCCGGATGTGGGTTCAGCGGAACAAGAACTTTAAATACAATGGCAGGTAACGCATTGCCAGAACTACAGCACCCAGGGGAGCATCTTCCCCTCTGTCCTGTAGGAATCAGCGGCCCTCACTGCTCTCTTCCTCAAGACACAGAGCAGGGGGAGGGCTTGAGGGGTCAGCTCTCATGTTCTCATCCCTGTGTAGCAGATCCTTTTATCGGCTAAGCCACTTTCCCAGTCTGTCACTGGGTTTTGAGACTCCCCTTCGTCCCTTCTAACCCACGCTTCTCCCCTCTAAGCCATGTCATCCTCAAAGTTCTTATTTCTAGTCTCATCACTACAAGGCCTTCCACGATCTTACTTTTTTCCACCTCTAGCTACTTTGCCAGGTCTTGAAGGCAGGGGCTCCAGTGTGTGTTTGCTCTGGTGTGGAGCTGCTGTTGGAATAATATGCATCAGCTGAGGATGCCCAGCTGCTGTAGGTTTTGTGAAGAGCAATTTTATGGCCAGCAGGGCCTTGTTATACACCTCAAATTATGCCACGTAGGTGTTTGCTGGTCTTCCTACACAGAAGTCTGGCACTGCACTGAGTTCCGCAGCCTGCAAAGAGCTTCATCCAGAATGCAGCTCCTGCCAGAGATTTCTACTCCGTTTACTCCCTGGCTGGTGATAGACCAACACCCCAGAGCCACAGTTAGCTTTCTGGCATTGCAGTGCCAGTCTACACTGCTTCTCTCTTCCCTCCTTGCAGGGAACCCAGCTCTCTGCTACATAATAGGCTTCCATTTAAATGTCTCTTGGGGAAATGGGATAAGGGCTATCTTGCCTCTCTACAAAAAGAAGTACTACGAAAAAAAGCCTGCCACATTTCTCTACAGATCACAACACAGGACACGAGTGCCATTAACTGATACCAGTACCCACTGGTGCGAAGGTAGTACCCTAAGTAGCTGGGGTGGATGAGTCACTTATCAAAGCTGAGGCAGGTTTGACTTCATGGAAGCATTATTTGCTATATATATATATATATATACATACATATATATATGCAATTTCTTCATTTTGCATATGAATACACATGTGTGCAGGTGTGTGCACAGATGTGCTGACCTAAGCGTGGGCACCTGGAGGTCAGGGGTGGACACTGGTGTCTTCCTCCGTCACTCACCACCTAATTTATTTATTCGTTTCTTAAAAAGTTTATCTACATGTGTACATGTGTGCCTACTTGTTTGTGTGTTCACCATGCGTGTCTAGTGCACATGGAGGGCTGAGGAGGGCATTGGGTCCCCTGGAACTGCAGTTGGAGACAGTTGTGTGCTGCCCAATGTGGGTGTTGGGAATCAAACTCCCTGGTCCTCTGCAAGAGCAGCAAGTGCTCTAAACCGCTGAGCCATCTCTATAACCCCTGCCTTTTTTTTTTTTTTTTGGTTTTTCGAGACAGGGTTTCTCTGAATATCTCTGGCTGTCCTGGACTCGCTTTGTAGACCAGGCTGGCCTCGAACTCACAAAGATCCGCCTGCCTCTGCCTCCCAAGTGCTGGGATTAAAGGCGTGCGCCACCACCGCCCGGCTACCCCTGCCTTTTTTAAAAATATTTTTTATACCATTTTTATTTATTTGCGTGTGGATTAGTGGGTGTATCCAGGCAGGTGCATGAACACATCTGGAAGCCGAAGGGTGGCTTTCTGGACTCAGTTCTCATTTTCTCCACATCGGGTCCTGGGGACTGAGAGCAGTTCATCAGGCTCCGTGGCAGGTACCTTTACCATTGAGCCAAAGCCTTAAGCTTTGAAAGCGGTCTCCCACTGAACCTGGTGGTCAACATTTCTGTTAGACCAGCCACCCAACCATCTCCTGGGACCCACCTGTCTCTGCTTTTGACCACAGTCGATCACTGGGGTGGCAGACGCATGCCTCCTCCATTCAGGAAGGAAGCTTGTGGGAATGCTAGGGTTCCTAATTCAGGTCCTCGTGGTTGTAGGACAATCGCACTCTGTGTGGAGACTTCTCAGCTCCCAGGGTGTATTTTGAAGATAAGTCACAAGGCAGTACCCACACACAAGCCTTAGTGTGTCTACTTGTTGTTCGTCCTGTCACTGGTGAAGCTTGTCCACTACTGCTGCAGTCCCTTCTTGCTCCTCTGAATTCCACAGTCTTTGAACATCCACCATAGCTTTAAATATATTGTCTTAGATTGTTTGATATAAACTGTTGAGTTTGCCATTCATTGTCTTAATGGAGTTGGCAGGTTCCTATGGGCTTTTTTTAATTCATGGGAGTTTAGGTGGTTTCGAGCTTGGTCCACAAGAGATCACGTTAGTTGTGCGGAAGACACAACTTTATGTCAAGCTTAGCGGAGCTGACATCTGTGCAGGTGGAATTGGGTTCAACCAGGCTTGCTTCTAACAAATAATAGGTAATCCCTGCAGCTTCATGCAGTCATGGCAGCAGATAACTGACGTTTTGCAGAAAAGAAGGCATAAACGCCAGTACTGGGGGTAAGAGAAGTGACGGTTTTCCTGTGTCTGTTGCTGGAACCGCTCTGGGCTGGTGCCTGACACGTTAAGAGGGTTGTCGGTTTCCTTGAAAAGAACGGGGCTGTGAATGGAGCTGGTAGTGTGGATGAGGCTCCAGCAATACCCCAGCTTCCAGTGTGGAATCTGAGTGGGAGGGAAGCGTCTCATTGCTATTTACCTGCAGAAC
Organism: Lophiomys imhausi; assembly: GCA_907164525.1. Lineage (NCBI taxonomy): Eukaryota > Metazoa > Chordata > Mammalia > Rodentia > Muridae > Lophiomys > Lophiomys imhausi. Next base: position 68,084 of record CAJQZJ010032918.1, read on the forward strand.
ACGGCCTTTGACACCCACGATGAGCCAGCGCTTTTGACTGTCACCTCCCTGAGGAGCCAGCATTCCTCAGCCCACACTCTGCTCTGTGCTGGCTTCCCCAGCATGCTTTGTATTTGTATCTTTTTTTTTAAAACCCAGACTCTGCATTTTGAGGGAATCCCCAATTCAAGGCTCCCCCCCCCTTTTTTTGTCATTGCAGGGAGACCCACAGAGCCACCCACACAGGGACGTCCTCAAAGCGAGTTGGACATGCTGAATGCTTTGAAGAAGCTGTGGGGAAACAAAAGGGATTCCCCTGTTGCCTGTGTGTCTGCGGATTCTTCCTTTCCCACCACTCCATACAGAACCCACAGACAAATGTCTATTTGTAGGTCTCAGGCCATGCACTGAAAAGTAAATGCAGGACTGAGGTGCCAAATCTATCTCTAGGCCCTGGTTTCAAGGCATGTCAAAGTCCGGGTTGCAGAGAAGCAATGAAGTGTCTGCAAAGCCCAGTGAGCGTGGATTAGAACCAGTCCCCTGACTGAGGGCAGACCTAAATTGGCAAATCTCTCTCAGAACAATCCTACCTTCAGAGGGCTTCTCAGAAGGGGGAAGCCCATGGTAGGTGTGCCAGGGTCTCTGTGGCCTGGGTTAGATATTATGGTCCCTGCTACGACAAACAGTCAGGTGGCCCATGACTCCTAGGCCATGTAGGAACCAGTTCTTCTAGGAGGTGAGATTCAAAGGGGGAAGCTGTGGCTCTTGAGGTATTCTGGCAAGCCGGCCCATGTCCTTCTGGCTCCCCTCTCTTGAAAGCCTTTGCAACACATGCTGAGACAATGGGAGGCCCAACCCACATGCCCTGCAGCTCCCATCAACCTCTCAAGGTGCTGGGAGAATCCCCCAGGGCCCGGCTGGATTTTTGCTGCCCTGGCAGGCCCCAACATTAGCTTGGGAGAGCTTAGGCCAATTCCAGGGAGCTCTCCATCACCAGGCAAAACTGTCTTCACTTGTTAACTCTTTTATCTTCTCTATGCATCCCTCCCCCACACTGCTTGGCCTACATATTCTCCACACTTGTATCCAAATAACTTGAAAATTCAAAATTACCTTGCTTATGTAGCTCTGATCATAAGGACTCTGGGCTCCTAAGTGAAACGACAAATCAGTAGGGTTTTTTCATTCTTAGAAAAATCCCTTTAAAGCCGGGCAGTAGTGGCTCTCACCTTTATTTAGTCCCAGCACTTGGGAGGCAGAGGCAGGTGGATCTCTGTGAGTTTGAAGCCAGTTTGGTCTACACAGCAAGTTGCAGGACAGCCAAGGCTACACAGTGAAATCCTGTCTTGAAAAACCAAAAAGAAAAAAGAAAAGAAAAACCCTTTAAAAAGAACTTTCCTATCTCCCGCTGTTTCTCCCACCCTCCTCCCGTTCCTCCTACTCTCCTTCCTTTCCTCCTATCCCTACTCCATCTTCCCTTTTCCTCCTCCTCCTTTTCCACTTGATAGACTCTTGGGTTCATAGGTGTTCTCTATGAATAATGACAACCAATGGGCTCCACCATTCATGTTGAGCCTCTTCCTCTACTCCCTTTATTCCCCATCCTACCCTGGGTTACCCAGGTGATTGGACAAATCCGTCTTCCATGCTCTGGACTGGGGGAGCAATACCATATTCTCAGAATTCCTTTCTTCTTCATCTGTTTGTTTGTTTCTACAGACTGTTGACAGACGTCCATAGAATGAAGAGCTCTGGAACTGGTATCAACAGAAGGGAGACAGAGCTGAGCCTTATCCAGTGCCGGGGGATGAAGTACGTGCCAAGGGAGGACGTGATGTGTACGTGATGGTGGGGGACTGCACCTGCTTTTCACAGAAGATTAGCACTCCGATGTACTATGACATCTCAGGGGTCCAGCGAAGGCAGAGGTTGGAGAAAGTGATGAGTCACATGACCTCCTTACCTAAACACAGCCAAGCACAGAGGCAGTTACAGCAACATTAAGGCAGTCTTTGGAGGTCTGACTGGGGCAAGTTACTCACACCTTTCAGTTCGTGCTAAGCACCTAAACATGTGGGAGGCCAGATCAGCCTACCTGTCTCTGCATTTTTACCGTGTTTCACCAGAGAACCCAGGTGTTCAGGCTGTACCCAAAACCCTGGCAGGGGACCAGGCTAAACAGAACAGCAATGTCTGGGCAGGAGAGACTCAGCCCTTGCCCAGGGTTCTCGGCCTCCACCTCTTCCTCCTGACAGCCAAAAGCAGAACTCACCCTTATGGGATCAACCAAAAAGTCAGGCCACCTCATAATGATGAGACCTGGGGATCTGAGAAGAACAGAAAGAGACTGAGGTGGGTTCTTACACACAGCTCCTAGCTCTGTCTGGCAACCTGTGGGGTCTTATGGTAGCTGCTTGATTCCTGGAGGAAGCCTGGGGAAGGTACAGTGTGCCTACATGGCTCCATGGTATGGACAAACACAGGCCAGGAGCGAGACCTGCCCCTGGGCTTTAGGGAGGGAGGACCCAATCTCGCAGACTCAATACGAGCTGTGTAGAGGCTTCCTGCCATGGTCAAAGACCTCTCTGTGTGCTAAGCTTTTTCATAGCTTCCCAATTTCTGCCATACCATCCATAGGCTAGCCAGTGGGATATTCGAAAGATTCCAGAAATGTCTATTTTAATATATCAATGTTTCCTTTAGCATTGCTCTAAGGAACAGTATCCATGACAGCAGATGGTTGATATGATTCTGATATGTTTTCCAATAAATATGAACCTGCCTTAAAAAAAATCACTCATTTAAGAGTATCTTTTAAGAGTGTGTTACAAGATAGTATGAATGTTGAGTCACATATAGACCTTTAAACTCATGGAGTTGGGTAGATAGTAGAATGTTAAAGTCAGGGGCCAAATAGGTATAAACTGAACATTGGGAAGGTATACTGGGCCAATTTAATCTCATAAATGTGGCATATTTATATCTATTGTTCTGTATAATACTTACTGTTATAAGAGAAGGAACCAGCTGTTGGACTGAAAGGGGAAACCTCTGGAGGGAAGAGGGTGGAAGGGCGGGTTAGGAAGGGGGAATAGGGAGGGGTTTGTTACTGAGATGTAACTTGAAGAAAAAAAAATAAAGTATTTATAAAAAAAAAAAAAATCACTCATGAAATGCCTAAGATTCTTCTGGTATTATGTTTTAGGAAATCTGCAGTAGAGTGCTGGAGAGACGGCTTAGTGGCTAGAGTCCTTGTTGCGTAAGCAAGAGGGCAGGAGTTCAGCTTCTCACAACCCATGTGAATGTCAGGTATTTTGGTGGTTTTCCTCTAATTCCAGACTGTAACTCTATAAGCTCTGCGTTTAATTGAGAGACCCTGCCTCAAAGAATAAGGTTAGAAGAGCAATCGAGTAAGGTTCTTGACATCAATTTCAGAACCATACACAGACACACACACACACACACACACACACACACACACACACACACACACACAGGGTGGGGGTGGGGAGGAAAAAATAAAGGGTCTGGTGTAGAGCATCTTGTCCTTGGAGGATGAGACATGCTTGGTTGAGAACATTCCAGTGTGAGAAGAGTGGGAATGAACTGATTATTCTAGATTTTTCTACCACAAGACTGTTTCCAATGTATCTCGTGGCAAGATACAGAAAAGGCCAGGCGTGATGGCCCACATTTACAATTGCAGCACTTGGGAGGTAAAGGCTAGAGGGTCAAGACCTCAAGTTCAAGTGCATCCATGGATACACAGTAGGGTTTGAAGCCAGTCTGAGTGTGTAGGGGGTTGTAAAGTATTTTATAAGGCCACTGTTGTAGCAGCAGTATTGTCGAATCCCAGCCAACCACCAGTCAGTGATTGTTAGGCAAGCCTGGTGGGCAATTATGAAGAGACAGAAACCTTCCAAGTCCTTGTAGCTTAACACAAAATAGCTCACTTCTCATTGCACAAAGCCTGCTGTGGATTGAGCAGCAGCCTTTAGAAGACATCTCCCTTCCAAAGATGACTCACAGATCCAACCTCATGACCTCACTACCTCCACGTGAGCTTGCCAGAGCTCTTCCCACCCGGAAGAATGGCTTCTCATTGCCTGAGACCCAGAGGGGGCTGTGTGGGTCACATAGTCCTGTTTGGTAGCAAGATTTCCTCTGGGAGTCCAGGAAATGGGGAGAGTGAGGCATGGGGAGATATAGATTTTTTTTTTTTTAGGTTTGAAAAAAATTTTAAAATATTTATTTATTACTTCAGGTGACATCTCCATCACAGTGTCCTCTTTCCACCCCTCCCAGTCCCACCCTCCCACCCTCTATCCCCATCCCTTCCATCCTACTCCTCTGGAGTGGAGTGTCCCTACATAACAGTCCCCTGCCCCAGTTTAGCAGTCATATGAGGGCCAAGAGCCTCCTCATACACTGGAGGCCTACAAGGCAGCGCCGATATAGATGTTTTTTTTTTTTTTATCACAAGTAAGAGGAACACTGCTTTTGGAAGTCAACACTATACGTTCTTTCCACCAGATAATGTCTCTTCCTGTATAACACCAGCCCAGAGTAAGGGTGCCTGCTAGTGATTTTACTATGAGGCTGAGCGAGCATCTTCATGCTTCCTGCTTCACGGTGCCCATAGAATGTGATCCAATGGAGAGCTCAAGGTTGCTTCAAGGTTCTGTAAACTCAAGTAGGATGCCATTGTGCACCCAAGGCTAAGGCTTCTGCTGTCAGACCTGTGCTCTAACAGCATACACAGGGCATCTGTCACTTGGGCATGTCCAGCAATAGGCAAATGATAACTCACTTCTTTATTTCCCTGGTAAGATGGAAGGAATCAGTGCTTGGTGCTAAGTTCTATCTAAAATACAAAAGCTATTTTGGAAAAAAAATTGTTGATATGTGTATGACATAATATTTGTTATTATAATCTCTATTTATTTGTTGTTTGTTTTAGTACTATGGGGCCATGGCACAGCATGCATGTGAAGGTCAGAGGACAACCTGCAGGAATGAGTTCTCCTCTTCTTTTTTTTTTTTGGTTTTTCGAGACAGGGTTTCTCTGTGTATGCTTGGCTGTCCTGGACTCACTTTGTAGACCAGGCTGGCCTCGAACTCACAAAGATCCGCCTGCCTCTGCCTCCCAAGTACTGGGATTAAAGGCGTGCGCCACCACCGCCCGGCTCTCCTCTTCTTTTATGTGGGACCTGGGGGCTGAACTCAGATTGTCATGCTTGGTGGCTAGTATCTTACCATCTGGACCATCTTTCTGACAACAAACCCCCCCATCCCCTTTTATTTTGAGACAAATGGTCTCAAAATAAAGATACTAGGTAGCCCTGGATGGCTTCAAACTTAAGACCTTCTTCCTGCCTTAGCTCCCAAAGTGCTGGGATAACAGGTGTGCCCGCACTCCCTTTCTGGTTATGGTAGCCATCTGTAAGTGTGCAATTCTGCAGTCGAGGCGTATGCTCCCTCTGTTGCACAGCAGATCCTGAGAGCTCTTCCTTTGCACTGGAAATTGTGCCCCCAGATCAACTTCCCACTTCCCTGATAGCCACCATTCTACTTTGCTTCTATGACTTGTATTTGAACGGCCTCACACAAGTGGAACAATTCTAAGAACTTTTAAGCTGAAAAATGTGGTAAGAAGCAACTTCACAGATGAAGGGACTCTTGCTTCTGTCCAGCTTTTGAGATGGGAGTGCATTAAGAGCTCCCCTTAATGGATCTCTGCTGTCGGTGGCTATGAGGCAATAAAAAAAAAAAAAAAACCACAAATGTCCAAGTTGAGATACTTAGGTTTACTCATAAAATTCACTTCTTGGGCTTCATCTGTTACTCTCCATACCGAAGTTTTAGCACCATCAATATGACAGGCGGGCAATATTGCCTCATCCATCATGATTTACTTAATGTTTTCTGAATTTAGTAATATTTGATTAAAACTTAATGCGAACATATCATACTATGCCATATATATTATTGCACCCATTAATCAGGTAACGATCATAATGAAATACCGGAAGGTTGGATGAAAAAGGAGCTGGAATCTTGATGTATATTTGACATAATTCTTCGAGTGATTAACTAAAAAGAAGAGTCAGTCCTACAAAAACTCATTAATATATATTACTTCTATAATCATCTATGTATCATCAGATATTTTTAACCTTTGTTAAGCTTGATTTTTTAATTTACCCGAAGACAATCAATATTAATAACCACGAATAATATACGTTATCCTATTGAAACACAAGTTGACAGAATGATTCATAGCTTATTCTAATTTTTTTTGGTATAATGATGTGTGTTAAAACATTAGCTAAGTTATTTAATCGGTTAGTCATGGGGGAAATGACATACAGCTAACATAGGCTAAGTAAGATGCTAATTTAAACAGCACATCATATTTCTATCATTTTCAACGTCCTTATCATTGAACATCACAGATAACCTGTGTAACAGTGTATAATTGATGCTCCACACAGGCTGACGTTCAACACAGGATTATTCTCATGTGTACGTATCCCCTTTTGTCCTATTAAAACAGGGAATTGGTCATCACTTGGTCTCTTTACTATGGCTGTTTTAATCAAGTAACTCAGGAGGGACCGGTTGGTGTTCAACCACGTATCGGTTTCTGGTCATCAGAATCATTGAAGAGGGGTGTGCATTTGGGGAGGCAATTGAGTAGAATAATAAGTTCAACACAAGACAGTTTAATTGTGGCTTGATGGAGGAACATTGATTATCTAAACACAATTATCCTCCTAGTCTCTCAGATTGTATTGAGATGCTCATCACTCACACATCCGGCACCATTTTATTTTGAATTGACCGTGTCTCGAGACAGGTGCATGTTGGGTTCTAGGCTACAGGATGCGGTCACATGTTCCCGGTTCCCACACCCTGACAAGCTACTGATGGGCAGAGTACAAGTGAGTGTTAGCAGGAGTGAGCTCCAGAAAGGAGCCTGAAAAAGTGATGTGGGCACGGAGAAGCCTTTCTAAGCCTGGGAGTGTCTGGGAAGAACTTCCAGGAGCTGACTTCTCGAATTGAGAACTCAGGTGTGAAAATGGCTGCAGGTCAGACACACATAGTGAGAAAAGATGTGGAGGTATGTGGAGAGAATGAATAGCATTGTGCAAGTTCCAAGGCACGATAAAGAATGTTCTAGAAGGAGAGAAATCCACTCCTGGGTTTGATGACTTTGCACTGGAAGGGGGTGGCAAAGGCCAAGCTTTTTACTGGGTGCTGCCTGCTGAGAGGACATCATCTGAAGCCCATGACCAAAGCAGCTGCGTTCAGTCTAGTTGGGTTTTGTGTTTGTTGATTAGATAGTCTTCTTATGTAGTCTTGCCTGGACCAGGACTAATCTTGAATTTGTAATCTTCCTATGTCCACTGCTGAAGGGCTGATATTATAAGCATGTGTTCAAACTACTTAGAAGGACCCTTAAGAGAAGACAAAGTTATAGGGAGGGTGGTAGGGATGACACATAGATGTACATTCTGTGATGACTGCAGGGACATTGCCCTGTAGATGTGTCATTCATAAAACATTCCCCAAAATTCACTTAAAAAATTTCAAATGTTCAAGCAGAGAGCTCATAGGCAGAAGTAGGGAGCTGAGCCTGGTAATGTGCTTTGTAGCTAAGTCCTGGGTGAGTGGGGGAGTGCTTCCCACAAGGGGTTAAGAATGGCTTTGAAAGCTGGGCATGATCATATGCTGTAAGTCTGTCTGGCATTCAGGAAGCTGTGGTAAGGGGATTGACAAGTGTTATAAACCAGCTAGTGATAGGTGTCAAGACCCTGTGTTAAAAACAAACAAACAAACGAAATACAAGGCTCACTTTATCTTTATTTGGAAAGTGCGATTTAAATGGAAATGTTAACTGTAAAGGGTTTGAAACAAGCTGCCTTATCAGGATTTCAGGTAACAAACCCAGAAAATATTCAGTAAATGTTTCCTTCATATGAAAAAATGGCTTATGGGAAACCAGCAATTTGGCTCTCAGGGTATTGGGAAAGGACAGTGAGATTGTTTTAGAAGTAGGGCCACCACATCTAGGAAGAAAGGAAAGATGTATCTGTAGGAAAGACTAGACCTATCCGGCATATATGTAGCTGACAGGCTTGACCCTGTCCTCAGGGTAGGAAGTGGCTCCCAGTTGGACTTTGGAGCTGTTCAAGGGTGGATGGGTCCACCCTGTGGAGAGGTCAAGTAGCATTTCAAGAACTTGTTGCCACACTCAGGATTCATGCTGATTTACCATTCCATCATCGCGTTATGTAAATAGGCGGCATCTTTTCTGTACGTGTGTCTTGGGGTTTAATCGAGTTTGGGGCTGGGGGGAGGAGGTGGGAGGTTCCAGGGCTAATACTGTTAGCTTCTTCCTCAGTTGCAAACGCTTCTCATGATGAATGAAGCAGGAGCCGTAATCACAGCAGCCAAACTGTTAATGGGATTCCGTATGGGGAGGAGGAGTGTGATTATTCCGGCAGTCTTTATGACAGTAGAAGAGAAGGACCAGTAAACTAAAGAAAGTCACTTATAAATGTGACCATGAATCAAAAATTGTAACGAGGAATGCTAATTTGCTGGCTTCTCAGCTACTCATATTTTATTATTTTATGGAGGAGTAAAGTCTTTCTCTTTCTTCCTTTCTCTCTCTCTCTTTCACACTCACACACTATTAGAACCAGAAACAAACCTTCATATTTCTAAATGATTAACACTGTCAGATGAAAATGAGAAAACTCACAGGTATGATTTGTGTAACAAAAATGGACCTATTTCCTAATTATATATTTAAAAAACCTAGTTAAACCCAAATAAAGCTAGTCTTAAGTCTCTAGTTTATCATCTAACAGTTTCAATTGGGGATTTGAAAGTCAAAGCAAAACCACTCTCCCTATCCCTGAAGAGAACTCTTGTTCCTATGGCGTACTCCATTCTGAAAACTACAAGCTTTGAAAACAGAAATCTCTCATTGGAAGAGTCTAAGATTCAGAATCGATACCTGAGTTTTAACGAGGAGGAATCTTTACCACCGACCTCCCATCCCCTGCAGAGCTTCAGATACAAAGGTGTGTGGGAGGCAGTGGGAACACAAAGCCTCCTCCGTTGTTATCAGAGGCCTGGCTGGAGTTTGCCATACAGAAAGCACGACCCACACAGCACCATTATTCATCTCTCCAGCTTGAGGCTTGTTTTGCACACATGTGCCCTTCCTGCTTGGCATCCCTAACTGGGGACTGTTGTTCACCTGAAGAAGATCTGTCATGTCAGCACTGAGATTTTCAGCTCATTCGTGAACACTTTTTGTTAAGGATAGCGTAAAGACGGGCACACTTGGCAAGAGTGAGGTAGGCAACCCAAGAAAGTGACACTATGGCATTCTTCCCTGGGTGTCAGAGGGGTGGGGACTTTACAGCATGCAAAGTAAAGCAGGAGTAGTAACCAGTTTCCTGGCAGTGATAAGAGATGTCATGCATTGACTTCCAGTATGTTTGTGTACACACTGTATTTCTCTCAAAGTTGTGGCACTATTTTTTTAAAACAACTCTCCAGTTCATTCTGAAAAGTAAATTAACCTTCCTCCCACCCTTGGATTCAAACATTTGTTTTGGGGGAATACTGTATCTATTGGAGCAAGAGCAAGACAGGAGTCACTGACTTAGACAAAGTGACAGGAGGATGTGTTCATTAAGTTATTGAGCGCCTGCTGTTAGCTAGGCAGTGGGTGCAATGAGTATTCCCAGACTTGATTTCTTATCACTTCCACAGCTCTTCAAACTTCTGCCTCGGGGAAAGTTGAAATGAAGACGATTTAAGCAGCTTTAGTCTGGGGACTCAGGGGGCAGCTCTTCACAGAGACCCTTGAAAGGTAGAGGGATAATAGGACCTCGAGGTTCACAGTATTTAATTACTTATTTACTGAGTGTGTGTGTGTGTGTGTGTGTGTGTGTGTGTGTGTAGGCATGCATACATGTGCAGAGGCCAGAGAACAACTTTGGGGAATTGATTCTCTCTTTCCACCTTTTTATGGCAGGTCTCTCATTCTTCCTGCACTGCCACACCCAGGTTGTTACATTGGTTGTGGGATCTAACTTCATCTAAAGTCCTCCATCTTTCATGTCAAGAGCCTTCCTAATCCACTGAGTCATCTCCTTGGATCTACCTTGATTTTAGTCTGGATGAGGCTAGGCTGGCTGGCCTTGGAGCCTCAGAGATTGTTCTGCCTCCACCTCCCCAGTGCTGGCTTTTCGTCTGTGCACCAGCATGCTCTGCTTTTCTACATGGGTGTTGAGCATTGAACTCGGGTCCCTGTGCTTATGAGACAATCTGTCTACAGACTGGACCATCTCCCAGTACAGGGAGCATGTTACAGCCTGAGTTCCTGATCTACTGTTGGCTTGTTGGCTGTCATCAGATGAGAGGAGATCATTCTGGTAAAGAATGTGCACATTGTTTTCTGTGTGTTTTTCTGTATCCTCAGGGTTTCGCCTGTCACTCATTGCATACTTGTATCTCACCAACCCGAAGAAAACAAAGGCTCTCACTTCCTTTTCCTTCCTTCCCTCCCTCCCTCTCTCCTTCCCTCCCTCCCTTCCTCCCTCCCTCTTTCCTTCCTTCTTTTTTGAAAAAATTAGTTAACTCATTTGTGTGTGTGTGTGTGTGCATGTGTGCACATGCACACACATGAGGAGGTCAGAGGACAACTTCACAAGTCCACTAAATGGGTTCCAGGTCATCAGGTTTGGGAGCAAACACCTTTACCCACTGAGCCCTGTCACTGGCCCATTCTCTCTTATTTTTACTGTGTTTTAGAGACATGGTCTAAGGAAGTGAAGTTCTGAATGAGTCAGCCCTGCTGCTTCTCACCTTGGTGAATCTCTGGCAAGTCACTTTCTTCATCTTGCAGAAGGGAGGGAAGCAGGGAAAAGTGGGAGGGAGGGATGAGGAGTGAAGGGGAGAAGAGGAATAGGGTAATTAGTGTAAGAGGAATACGAAAATCAGGTGTGGTGGTGCAGGCTCAATGTCTCCCATTCAGGAGGCTGAAGTGGGAGGATCTTGAGTTTGAAGCTGTGCTGGGCTACATGGGAGGATTTTGGGTTTGAAGCCAGCCTGTGCTACCTGAATGAAGAAGCCCTGTCTCAGAACAAATGAACAACAAAGGAACAGCTTGTCAGGTGAAAATTGTTCAATTTAATTGAAAGGCTTAATTCCCCTCCCCACCCCGCTTAATTATCATACAACTTCCCACCAAATTTCGAGATCAAATTAATTATTAGCCAATGCCTAACTTCCACCCGAGAACGGGGTTATCATTGTTGAAATGAATTGGGTCATTTACACCTTAGTATAATTAAAAAGGGATTAGTTGAGAGCAGAGGAAAAAAGTGAGAGCAAAAGGGATGTGCAGCAGTAAAGAGCAAACAGCGAGAAGTTAGTATTCTTATAGAAGATCTGAGTTTCACTCCCAGCAGTTCACCACCACCTGTAACTCCAGCTCTGGGGTGGACCGATGCCTCTGGCCTCTCCAGGCACCTACTCTCATGTGCACATACCCACATGTATATCCATAATTAAAAGTAACGAAAGCAAATCTTTTAAAAAATGTATGAGTATTGTCTGTCCTAAGGACACCCCCAACAGGAGGCTGAGATCTTCGAGAAGATGCTCATTCACCTTAATTGTAATTTGAAAATGCCCAAAGTATTACTTTCTTTCTTTCTTTTTTTTTTTTTTGTTTTAAGTACATGTGGGTGTGTGAGTGTGTGTGTGCGAGTGCATACGTGTGTGTTTGCTTGTGTGTGGAGATCAGAGTGTAAACTCAGGTGTCATCCCTCAGGAGTTCCCTCCCCCACCCCCCCCCCCCCCCTTTTAGGCAGAATCTCTCAAGCCATGGAACCGCAAGCGTGATCCACAACGCCTAGCTTTTTTGAGTTCCTGGGAGCTCAGACTCAGTTTCTCATGTTTGCCCAGCAAGCATTTTACCTCCTGAACTGTCTCCAGAGCCCACAAGATTTCTTTTGTAACTCATTTCATAACAAAACCTGACCTGACCTGAACTCACTTGGCAGCCGAACTTGCCCTCAATGGACATGAGCCCGTTTAGATCCCTCATGGAACCCCAGTGTGGCCATGTTTATATGCATGGCTACTGAACGGTAGTTGCTTTGAGTACACAAACTTTTTTCAGGCCTCGCTGGGGATGCAGCGTGGTGCACATCAGAGAATGGAGGAAGAACATTGCCTACCCAGTGATTCTGGTTGACTCTCCCTCCACCAACGCTTCCCAGTGCCCTTGATGCTTCTGAATTATTCTCATCTGGCCGTCAGCACAGGAAGTCACTGAAGGTTAGTGATTCCAGCTTCAGGGCTCAAATGTGATCCTGAACTGGCCTGGCTATCACCTACATCATCAGTGTCCCCAATACACCACTGCAACCAGAATCACAGGGCAGGAGGGCAGGCTTCCTGCAGTGGAAGCTACTTTCCATGGAGAAGTAGTTACATACTAAACACTGGCAGTTTAAAGTAAACTTGTATAGTGGTTAAGTTTGTTGTGAAAATCTGTTTCATGCCCTCTCCTCTGAATTAGGACACAGACAAGCCTCTCAGAGTTCTTCTCTTCCCCCAAGCATCCACCACATTTTAAATAGAAACTGGAGCCTCTGTTTCTTTCTTTGGACAGAGGATTCTACTTTGCATGCACAGACAGGGTAAGCTTGTTGAAGATCAATGATAACAGACAGACAGACAGACAGACAGACAGACAGACACACACACACACATGCACTTGCACTCTCGCACAACATCAGGCCTCAGGATCTGCAGGGGATTGGCTTTAGGATCTCCTCCCCATTCATACAAATCTGAGAAGGCTCAAGTCCTTTGTATAAAATGGTACGCTGCTTGTGCATGACCCACACATGCTCCCCGTGCTCAAATCCCCTCTAAATTACTTAAAATTCCCAATACAACATAAACGCCAGGCAGTTGTCACACTCTATTGCTTATGGAATACTGACAGACAAGATGTCCGTGTGTGTTTGTGTGGGTGTAACTGTTTTTCTGAATATTTTCAGTTTATGGTTGGTTGAATCTATGTGTACAGAACTGGTGGAAGCAGAGTGGATTGTATAAGAATACCTCAGGCTCCCTTCCTTCCTTCCTTCCTTCCTTCCTTCCTTCCTTCCTTCCTTCCT
>CAJQZJ010032918.1:90829-121547 GCA_907164525.1 Lophiomys imhausi
ATCCATCCATCCATCTACCCATTTATCAATCCATCATCCATCCATCTACCCATTCATCCATTCATCATCCATCCATCCATCCATCCACCCATCCATTGATTCATCCACTCATCCACCCATCCATCCATATATTCACCTAGCTACCCACTTATCTATCCATCCATGCACCCATCCATCTAGCCACCCACTCAACCATCTATCCATCCATCCATCCATCCATCCATCCATCCATCCACCCACTTGTCCACTCACCAATTTATTAATTTATTCACTCATATACCATCCATCCATCCATCCATCCATCCATCCATCCATCCATCCATCCAACCATCTATCCATCTGCATTTTGTTGTCATCTGTAATTAAAAATATTAAATAAGCCGGGCAGTGGTGGCGCACGCCTTTAATCCCAGCACTTGGGAGGCAGAGGCAGGCGGATCTCTGTGAGTTCGAGGCCAGCCTGGTCTACAAAGCGAGTCCAGGACAGCCAGAGCTGTTAAATAGAGAAACCCTGTCTCAAAAAACCAAAAAAAAAAAATATTAAATGAATTGACACATTCCAAGCATGCAGAGTTATCTGGAACACAGTAGAACATTGTAAATATTACCTGCTATAATTTAGATTTTTTAAAATTTTATTTTATGTGTACGGGTGTGTTGGTTCCTGGCATGTTTGTGCATTGAATGTATTCAGCAGCCAGAAGACAGAGTCATATTCCTGGCAAGTGGTGTTACAGATGGTTGTGAGCTACTATATGGGTACTGGCAATTGAACCCAGGTCCTCTATAAGAACAACCACTTAGCCATCTCTCCAGACCCTTTGATGCTATTATTCATGATGATTTGGAGTCTAACTCTCAAGCACTTTTTACTGAATAACTACTTTATCCTAGAATATAGGGATCCAAAATTCTGCTGTGTTTAAATGCAGACTTAAAATATGTCACCCTTTCATATAATTTAGTAAAAATATTTTAAAATCACTAGTATTAGGATCACAAGAGAAATTTATTTTCTCTAAGCCATATTTAAATCCAAATTCCCTATCAAGCATAAGCTGTAATTGAATAAAATTTGCTTCAGATATATATGTAACAGTATATTTAAACAGGCTGGGAATCATGTATTTGCTTAAACAATAGAAAACTTTACAAAATCTTCTATTTAAGATATTACTTTTTAATATCTTTGCATTAAAATGAAAATGATTACTTTTTAATATTGTTGGAAACAACCTATCCCCAACTGTAAAGATATATTTCTGGTGTGATTTTATTATGAGCTTAATAATAGTACCTGTGAGCTCAGATTTCTTTTGAATAAAATTGATTGGAAACTATATCCACCCTAAAGCATCTTTAATGCCATTATAGGCGGGTTGGAGTAAATTAAGCGGTATTTAGGCACCAAAGTCTTTAATTCCATCGAGTTTGAGTAGGAGGCAGACATTATGAGGCCCAATTAAAAAAGTCGCTAATGTTTTTACATCTGAGTAGGAGTAAATTAAACAAAATCACTCCTGAGCTGCTAATATCATTTTAATTGAATGTCATTCGGTTTCTAAGTGCTGTTACCTCACTACAGATAATGAAGGCGCTTCTGCAGTGGCTGAGATGGGAGTGGGGGTGAGCACTGAGAATCAGGCCATAGGCTAAGCCATGATGGGGCTGACCAGTGCAAAAAGAAGTCAGCCATGTATGTTATGTGTATTAAAATTCATTGGAGAGGTTAGGGTCAGAGAGGTGGATAGATAGCTCGGTGGTTCTTCTTGCAGAGGAGCTAAATTCTGTCTCACCCATGCCAGATGGTTCTCAATCACTAGTATGCCCAGCTTTAGGAAAGGCATGCTTTCTTTTGGCTTCTGCAGGTCCCTGCACTCAGGTGCACACCCCCCACCACCACCCCCATACAGAAGTTCACATAATTAAAAATAAAATAAATCTTTAAAACTTGGATCCTGATGGGCTCACATAGGGATGAACCAGAAGGTCACAAAATAAAAAGCCACGAATGTGGGAAAGGGACCTGTGTGTATGGGCGAGGGATGGATTGCTGGGGTAGGAGGGAAATAAAAAAGAGTGGGAGGTGGGAATAAATAAAGTGTCTATTTGGACATGAATGGAATTGTCAAAGAACAAATTAGAGATTTGATGATGACAAGCAGGGGTGCAATCATTGGATCACAGAGTCTTGGTAATACCCCCCTTGGGGCAGGTTGCATCTCTATTCCTGGGGGATTGGTGTGGGAAGTCTGCATACATGGGGAGACTGCCGCCTGTTTTGCCACAATGAATCATTCATGGAATTGGGTTTACTCCAAAATTTGACATTGGTACAACAGTTAAGACCCAAGAGAACAGTAGGAATTCAGACATTTGGAGACATACAAACATTGGGAAGTATTTCTTTTGTACAAACCACTCATATGGGCCATTTGTGGAGAAAAAAAAATCTAGAAGACAATGTCCAGGAATGGAACATGAGCACTGAAGAGTCATTGCTGTTGCTTTTCTTATTTACAAAATTTTGACTAGGGAAAGCAGAGTAATGAGTGAAAACTGCCCTTCTGACTTCTGACTTCTGTTTGTTTTGTTGTTGTTTGAAACATGGCCTTGATATTTAACCAGGTTGGCTTTGAACTCAGGATCCTCCTGCCTCATCTCCTGAGTGCTATGATGACAAGTGTGCACATATGCTGCTTTTGAAAATAATGATAATAACTATATTATTATTATTATTATTATTATTATTATTTTGGGTTTTCAAGACATGGTTTCTCTGTGTGGCCCTGGGTGCCCTGAACTCACTCTGTAGACCAGGATGGCCTTGAACTCACAGAGATCCACCTGTCTATGGTTCCCGAGTGCTGGGATTAAAGGCATGTGCCACCACTGCAGGGCTTGATTTTTTACAGAGACATAATTCTTGTAACAGTAAATTCATTGTTTGAATATACACTACTGGTCTTTAGTATCTTCCCAATTTCCATCTTCCCCAAAGGAAACCCTGTACCTGTGACCATCACCCCCAATTTTGTTTTCCACTTCCCCTGAAGAATCCCAATTGCCTTGATGTCTTCCTGGTAATGTGCCTATTCCAAACATTCAAAGTAGAGGCACGTGGCACTTGTCTTTTTGCCTCTTGTTCCTGTCACATGTTTTCAAGGTGCATTCATGTTTAGCATGTTCTTTAATCATTGTTGTTGTTATTCTTATGCATGCTGTTTATATGGACATGCACTTGTCACAGTGTATGTGTGGAGGTCAGAGGACCCCTTTGTGGACCTCTGAAACTATAAGTCACCCCAATCAAATGTTAGCCTTTGAGAGTTGCCTTGGCCATGCTGTCTTCTCACAGCAATGGAAATCCTAATTGAGACAGCTACTATGAAATAATGGTGCCATTAACAGTGGGTATCTATTTGAGTTCTCTCAGGCACATGATAGAGACAGAATTGCTGGGTTAGACAGTAATTGCATACTAGCTGAATTATATATTTCCTCTGCAATGAACAAGAGTCCCAGCTTCTCCATTTGGAACCGATGATAGTTACATTGTGTTGTGTTTGAAATTACAGCCTTCCAGGTAGATGTGGAGTGGTGTCTCACTGTGGTTTTCGGTTGTGTTTCCCTAATGACTAATGCCATTGAATACCTTTCTATGTGCCTTGTGGCCATTTTTGCATCTCTTCCTTGGAATAATGCCTATTCCAGATTCCTGAGGTTTGACTGTTCTTACCAAAACTTGTGATAAAATTAATCCCCATTGGGAAGGAAGACAGAATACTTTTTGAGGAGATTAGGTCATAAGGACACACGGGTGGATGGATGGATTTATTCATGGACTAATGAGCTAATAGATTATCTCTGGAGAAGAGCTGTTACAAAAGCCATTGTGGGATCCATGTCTTGCACGCACCCTTCTTGTGCGCACACTAAAGTCATGCCCTTCACCACCTGCACCGTTACTATTATCAATAGCATTTTCACCACATACAGCCCTGGGATCTACTCCAGAATCTCAGTTCTTCTACAACAGTGATCTAAATGCCATTTTTAGGACTGTCCTATGCTGCTGTACTCCTTACTGCACACCTGCAAGCAAGTGTTGACACTGGCAGTGTGGGACCGACCATTCAAACCTAAATTAGTCACTTAGTCTGTGCATTTCATTTATTCAACAGAAGACAGAGTCAGAAAGTCTGTTCTTTGGGTTTAATTCAACCTTTTCTTTTGTTATTGAATCCTGAGGGTTCTTTATACTTTCTGTGTGTGGGGTCTTAGCCCACTTCGGGATTTGAAAACCTTCCAGACCCCATCAATTTGAAATCTCACCAATCCCCCAGCACAAAATCCCACCAATCCCTGGACTTGGCTTGAAATCTTACCAATCCTCACCCTGGAAAACTTCCCCCCAGGAAACTCCATATAAACCCGCCTCCCGCTTAGTTCTCGCTGCTTCAAGCCCAAGCATAGGCAGTCGCCCTCTTGTGTCGTTCCTGACAAATCTCTTTTGTGAGGTTTGTTGCGTGGTGTGGCTTTGTGGTATTCCTTGACTCCTGACTGCCAGGATGCCTCTCCCCTCAGAGCTGGAACACTTACACTGTATACCAGATCCTTGTCACTTGGCTTACAAGTGTTCTTGTAAATTGTCTTTTTACTTTCTTGGTGATTTCTTTTGACACACAACTTCTAAAGTTTTGATCAAATCAGAACTCTCTCTCTCTCTCTCTCTCTCTCTCATGTGTGTGTGTGTGTGTGTGTGTGTGTGTGTGTGTGTGTGTGTGTGTGCCTGTATAATGTTTAAGAAACTGCTCCTAATCCAAAGCCTCATAGACTTACACTGTGATTTTTCTTCCCTCTTGTGGTTTGGCCATTACATTTGAGGCTATGACACATTTTAAGTTAATTTTGTGTGTGGCAAGGTAAGAGTCCAACACCAATTATTGAAAGGAATGTTATTCCTACTGCGAGTAGTGTCTGCCTGGCTGTTAGGTGAATACAGATATATCTACTTGTTTCTGGACTCTCGGTTACACAGCAGTGATCTAAATGCCCATCTTACGTCCTATGCTGCTGTTTCCCATATGCAGCAAATGTTGACATTGGGAATGTGGGACTGACAATTTTGTTATTGTTTTTCCAGTGTTGTTTCAACCACTTGGGATCCTTACAGCTCTACACAGTTCTTACAATAACGGATCTCTATTTTTGTGAAAAGAGAGCTGATTGTTTTTCTGCATTGGGAACACCATTGAACTTGTAGGTCATTTCGGAGTCTTTATGTCTTCATTTATGTCTTAAATTTCTCTCGAAGATATTTGATAGAGCCAAGTATATAAGCCTTGTATTTGTTCAATATATAAGTCAAATTTCTAAGTAATCATTCTTTTGGATTCTATTGTAAGGGAAAACAGTTTCACTAATTTCATATTTTATATGTTACATACATATAAAAATATAGCAATGCATTTTATCTCATATTCTTCAACTTTGTTAGTTTTATTTGTTAGCTTTAGGAATGTTTTACATGGATGCTTGGAGATTTTTTCTACAAATAATACATCACTGGCAAAAATAGATACTTTACCGCTACAATATTGATGCTGTTTACTTGTTTGTTTAGTTGGCTAATTCTTTGCTAAAACTTCCAATGTAACTTTTATTTTTATATTTTGGAGCCTCTAGGAGTTGAACACAGGCCTTTCTATATTCTTTTTTTAAAAAAAATAAATTTATTTATTTGTTGCTTCAGGTTACATCTCCATCATATTGTCCTCTTTCCCCTCTTCTCAGCCCTGCCCTCCTACCCTCTACCCCCTAACTCTTCCATCCCACTCCTCTGGAGTGGAGTGTCCCTATATAACAGTCCCCTGCCCCAGTTCAGCAGTCATATGAGGGCCAAGAGCCTCCTCATACGCTGGGGACCTACAAGGCAGTACCACCAGGGAAAAGTGTTTCATTGCCAGGGAGAGAAAACTAAAAAAACAAACAAAGAAGTCGATCTCTATGTTCCCTTTCGTGCGTTGGTTGTAGTATAGATATCCTGTACTATATAGCTAAAATCTAACTACAAGTGAATAGATGCCATGTGCATCCTTCTGAGTCTGGGTTAGCTCACTCAGGATGAGCTTCTCTAGTTCCATCCATTTGGCTGCAAATTGCATAATTTCATTGTTCCTGATAGCTGAGTAATATTCCATTGTGTAGATGTACCACAGATTTTTAATCCATTCTTCGGTTGAGGGACATCTGGGTTGTTTCCAGTTTCTAGCTATTACAATTAAGGCTGCTATGAACATAGATGAGGAAACTTCCTTATGATTCGGTGAGGAGTCATTTGGGTGTATACCCAGAAGTGGTATGGCTGGGTTCTGAGGCAAAGCTATTCCAAGTTTTCTAAGATATCGCCATATAGACCTCCATAGTGGTTGCACAAGCCTGCACTCCCACCAGCAATGGAGTAGGGTTCCCCTTTCTCCACACCCTCACCAGCATGTGCTGTCATTCGAGCTTTTGATCTTAGCCATTCTGACAGGTGTGAGATGGTATCTCAGAGTCGTCTTGAGTTGCATTTCTCTGATAATTAAGGATGTTGAACATTTCTTCAAGTGTCTCTCAGCCATTAGGGTTTCCTCCTTTATGAATTCTCTATTTAACTCTGTCCCCCATTTTTTGATTGGATTATTTGGTTTCTTGGCATTTAATTTCTTGAGTTCTTTGTAGATTTTGAATATTAGCCCTCTGTGAGATGTGGGGTTGGTGAAGATTTTCTCCCAGTCTGTAGGCTGTTGTTTTGTTCGAATGGCAGTGTCTTTTGCCTTACAGAAGCTTTTCA
This sequence comes from Lophiomys imhausi, assembly GCA_907164525.1. Lineage (NCBI taxonomy): Eukaryota > Metazoa > Chordata > Mammalia > Rodentia > Muridae > Lophiomys > Lophiomys imhausi. Next base: position 97,668 of record CAJQZJ010032918.1, read on the forward strand.
GTTTCATGAGGTCCCATTTATTGATTGTTGATCTCAGGTCCTGAGCTGTTGGTGTTCTGTTCAGGAAGTTGTCACCTGTGCCAATGAGTTCGAGGGTTTCTCCCACTTTTTCTTTTAGTAGATTTAGTGTGACCGGCCTTATGTTAAGGTCTTTGATCCACTTGGACTTAAGTTTTGTACAGGGTGATAAGTATGGGTGTAACTCCATTCTTTTACAAATGGACATCCAGTTGGACCAGCACCATTTGTTGAAGATGCTGTCCTTCTTCCATTGTGCCGTTTTGGCTTCTTTGTCAAAAATTAGGTGGCCATAAGTGTGTGGGTCTATTTCTGGATCTTCAATTCGATTCCATTGATCTACTGGTCTGTTTCTATACCGATATCATGCTGTTTTTTACAACTATTGCTCTGTAGTACAGCTTGAAATCTGGGATGGTAATACCTCCAGATGTTTTTTTATTGTACAGGGTTGATTTAGCTATTCTGGGCTTTTTGTTGTTTCATATGAAATTGAGAGTAGCTCTTTCCAAGTCTATAAAAAATTGTGTTGATATTTTGATAGGAATTGTATTGAATCTATATATTGCTTTCGGTAGGATGGCCATTTTTATTATGTTGATCCTACCTGTCCATGAGCATGGGAGATCTTTCCATCTTCTAAAGGCCTCTTCCATTTCTTTCTTCAAGGGCTTGAAGTTCTTGTTGTACAGGTCCTTTACTTGCTTGGTTAGAGTTACCCCCAGGTATTTTATGTTGTTTGTGGCTATTGTGAAGAGGGTTGTTTCCCTTATTTCTTTCTCAGCCCATTTGTTTGTTGTATAAAGAAGGGCTTCTGATTTTTTTTGAATTAATTTTGTATCCAGCCACTTTGCTGAAGGTGTTTATCAGCTGTAAGAGTTCTCTGGTGGATTTTTGGGGTCGCATATGTATACTATCATATCATCTGCAAATAGGGATAATTTGACTTCTTCATTTCCAATTTTTATCCCTTTGATCTCCTTTAGTTGTCTTATTGCTCTAGCAAGGACTTCAAGTACTATATTGAAGAGATATGGTGAAAGTGGAATCCTTGTCTTGTCCCTGAGTTTAGAGGAAATGCTTCAAGTTTCTCTCCATTTAATTTGATGCTGGCCACTGGCCTGCTGTATATTGCCTTTATTATTTCTAGGTACGGTCCTTGTATGCCCATTCTCTCCAGAACTTTTAACATGAAGGGGTGTTGGATTTTGTCAAATGCTTTTTCTGCATCTAGCGAGATTATCATGTGGTTTTTTTCTTTCATCTTGTTTATATGGTGAATGACATTGATAGACTTTCATATGTTGAACCATCCCTGCATTCCTGGGATGAAGCCTACTTGATCATGGTGTATGGTACTTTTGATGTGTTCTTGAATTCAGTTTGCTAGTATTTTATTAAGTATTTTTGCATCTATGTTCATGAGGGAGATTGGTCTGAAGTTCTCTTTCTTTATTAGGTCTTTGTGTGGTTTAGGAATCAGGGTGACTGTGGCCTCATAGAATGAGTTTGGCAATGTTCTTTCAGATTCCATTTTGTGAAAGAGTTTGAAAAGTATTGGTGTTAGCTCCTCTTTGAAGGTCTGGTAGAATTCCGTGCTAAAGCCATCTGGTCCTGGGCTTTTTTTGGTTGGGAGATTTTTAATGACTGTTTCTATTTCCTTAGGGGTTATAGGGCTGTTTAATCTGTTTATCTGATCTTGATTTAGCTTCGGTAGGTGGAATCTATCAAGAAAATTGTCCATTTCACTTAAGTTTTCAAATTTCGTGGAGTATAGATTTTAAAAGCAGGATCCAAATATTCTCTGGATTTCCTCAATGTCTGTTGTTATTTCTCCCTTTTCATTTCTGATTTTGTTGATTTGTGTTTTCTCCCTCTTTTAGTTAATTTGGCTAAGGGTCTGTCTATTTTGTTGATTTTTCTCGAAGAACCAACTCTTGGTTTCATTGATTCTTTGTATAGTTCTTTTTGTTTCTAAGTGGTTGATTTCAGCCCTAAGTTTGATGATCTCCTGCCTTCTGCTCCTCTTGGGAGTGTTTGCTTCTTTTTTTTTCCAATTCACCCAGTTTAGCTGTTAATTCGCTAATATGAGCTGTCACAATTTTCTTTTTGAAGGCACTTAGTGCTATGAACTTTCCTCGTAGCACAGCTTTCATTGTGTCCCATAGGTTTGGGTATGTTGTGTCTTCATTTTCGTTGGATTTTAAGAAGTCTTTGATTTCCTTCTTTATTTCTTCCCTGACTCAGTGGTCCTCTAGTAAATAGTTGTTCAATTTCCACGTTGAGTGTAGACTTTCTGTTGATTCTTTTGCTATTGAAGTCCAGCTTTATTCCATGGTGGTCTGATAAGATACAAGGGGTTATTTCAATTTTCTTGTATCTGTTGAGGCTATCTTTGTGTCCAACTATATGTTCAATTTTGGAGAAGGTTCCTTGAGGTGCTGAGAAGAAGATGTATTCTTTTGTGTTTGGGTGAAACGTTCTGTAGTTATCTGTTAGGTCCATTCGGTTCATGATCTCTGTTAGACTCATTATTTCTCTGTTTGGCTTCTGTCTTGATGATCTGTCCATAGTTGTGAGTGGGGTGTTGAAGTCTCCCACTATTAAAGTGTTTGGATCGATGTGCGATTTAAGTTTTAGAAGTGTTTCTTTTATAAATGTAGGTGCCTTTGTATTTGGGGCATATATGTTTAATATTGAGATGACCTCTTGGTGGATATTCTGAGTAGAAGTCAGGTGTGATTCTGATGGGTCTGCCATTGTATGTGACTTGGCCTTTTTCTCTTACAGCTTTTAATATCCTTTCTTTGTTCTCTACATTTGGAGTTTCTATTATTATGGGGCGAGAGGAGTTTCTTTTCTGATCTAATCTGTTTGGTGTTCTGTAAGCCTCTTGGATTTTTACTGGCATCTCTTTCTTTAGGTTTGGGAAGTTTTCTTCTATGATTTTGTTGACGATATTTCCTGGACCATGGAGTCGGGAGTCTTCTCTTTCCTGTATGCCTATAATTCTTAGGTTCCATCTTTTCATTGAGTCCTTGATTTCTTGGATGTTGTGGGTGAGAGATTTTTTAGCTTTCTCATTTCTTTGGATGTTGTACTGATTTCTTCCATCGAATCTTCCATGCCTGAGATCCTGTCTTCCATCTCTTGCATCTGTAATTCCTGTTCTCTTCCCTTGATTCTCCATATCCTCTTTTAACTCTGCCTGTGTTTTCTTTATTGTTTCCATTTCTATTTTCATGTCTTGAATGGTATTGTTCGTTTTGTATATTTCCTTCTCCAGTTTGCTTGTTTTTGCCTGGAAATCTTTCATTGCACTGTTCTTTTCCTGTTCAAACTGAGTCACCTTGGCTTGGAGCTCTTTAATGGTGTTATTCGTTGTTTTGACTTGTAAAATTGTGGCTTCTTTGAATTCCTTCATAGATTTAAGTTCTTCTTGAAGGGACTCTATCACTTTCCATAGTGTAGAATTGTCATCATTTTCATGTGTTTCAGTTGTGGTGAGGTGGTTTGGGCTGGATGGAATAGTGTTGCTTTCTTTTGATGGAGACATTTAGCTCTGTTTTTTTTTTTTTTATTTTGGTCTGGGGCCTCTGGCCATGTGGAATTTTTTTGCTGTCTTCTGGACTTGGGTCCAAAGGGGGTGCTTTGGTGTAGGATTCGAGTTGTCTTACTCTACCCCTATAAGGTGAGTCATTCAGCCCTGCCTCCTAGGTGGAGACCTAACTAATCCAGGTGGCGGAGCTGTGTACAAGTAAGCTCTGGTTCCCTGCCGGAAGGGCCAGTACTAGTACAAAAGTCCCATATACAACAGTTTAAAATATCTCGCAGTTTGCCCAGGGTTGGTTCCTGTAGTGGGTAAATCTGTCTGCCCTTCAGCCCCAATAGCCTTGCCACTCCCTCAGCTTGGAAACTGGCCAGTGACGTCACAGCAGTGGTGTTGCGATCTGCAGTTTGAAGGGACTTTGCAGCCGAGCTATGCTCACTTCCCAGGGTTGCAACCTTTCACCAGGTAGTTGGATTGTCTGTGCAAGACCTGGGGGTGCCCAGCAGGGTGGGGATTATCTCTGTGTGGGCTTTGAATCTGCCTGCTGGGTTTTAGATTGGAACTTACTGGGAGTCTCTCCTGTTGGGGGATGGGTGGTCCCAATTCCTGGGTCCAGCGGCTTCCTTGTGTGTCCGAGAGTGGGAAGGAGCGTCCTGCCCAGGGACTCCCAGTGGTCCTGGGTAGCTGGGTGAGATTTAGAAGGAGTCATGCCATTTGTACAGCGTCCTGCAACACTCGCTGCCTTGTGACTGTTAACCCCGAAATCAAAATACATCCGTGATCTTGGATCCCCGCAGAGCTGGCTTTTGATACTGGCAAATGGGGCCACTGTCATCCAAGATCCGGTACACAGCAGTCTAGCTGCTCAGTCCAGCTGCAGCATTTTCCCCCCAGTGACTGTAAATCCAATATGGGGGCCTGTCCAGCACCCCTCTGTGGGAGCACAGACATGTCTGGGCTTTCCAAAATGTAGCTGTGGGCCCACTGGCTGCTGGGCTGATGCTTGTGGAACTGTCAGCTGCTTTGTACCCTGCTGTGTGCTACTAAGAGTGTGTGGCACTCCCATGGGTCCTCAACGTTTCGCTAAATAGCTGGAATGCCTGGGTGGGATCTGGGGGGCCCAGTAGGCTGGTGAGTAACCCTGTGTGGAGTCCGAATCTGCCCACTGGGTATTAGAGTGGATCTTACCCGGCGTCTCTCCTGGTGGGGGTTCCCGATTCCCAGATTCAGCGGCTTCCATGTGTGTGTGTGTGTGGGGGGGGAAGTCCTGCCCAGGGACTTTTAATGGTCCCTGGGTAGCTGGGTGAAACCCAGGGGTTTGAGTAACTCAGATTTTTGCACAGCGACTTATAAATCTGTTACTTTATGGCTGTTTTCCCCAAGTTCAAAATGCGTCCACGCCAACCACTGCCATCTTGGATCTGGCCTTTCTATAGTCTAAACCAAGGCTCTTTTACTGAGATGTAGCTCCAATTTCCAGTAGAACATATGAGAATGTTAAGAATGACATCATTGTCTTATCTGATCTCCAGGGAACACTTTTGTCTTTTATCATTAAGTATGATGTTAACTATGGGTTTTCATTAAACTATTGTCAGCTTAGAAAATTCCTTTTATTGCTCTTTATCCTTGGTTAGGTTGTATCCCCCATTCCCATGAACACATGCTAGATCTCAATGAATACTTTTTCTGACTACTGAGATTATCAGTATTTTGTTCTGAGATATCATATTTTGTTCTTCCTAATTTTATTAACAGGGTAAATTGATATTCTTGTGTTGAAACATCCTTGTACTTCTTGACTATAATGTGTTGCTGAATTCAGTATTTTGTTAATGTTTTTGCATCTATAATCATAAAGTATTTGGGCCTGAAGTTTTCTTCTTTTAATATTCTCTCTTTGACACTAGTAGCCAGGTAATATTGTCCTCACAGAATGAATGAGGAAGTCTTTCTTCTGCTTCTACATCTTATTAAGTGTTTGAGAAGAGTTCATAATTCTTGAAAAGTTTGGTAGGGACCAGGGATACACAGCCCTGGATGTGATACTTAGGATGAGGAAAATAAAAAAGAAAAAGAAAGAAAGAAAAGAAAAAGCTGGACAGAATGGGAATTGCATGTCATTCCAGCTGCTCTTGAAGCTTAGGCAAGATGGTTTCTTGAGCCCAGAAATTTAAGGCTATCCTGGTCAGCAAAGAGAGAACTTCACATCTCCAAGAAGTTTGGTAGACTTCACCAATCAGAAAGCCTGGGGACTGGGGTTTTCCTTATTCCTTGTTGGACAATTTAGATTTGTTGATGCAATATCTTTATTTAGTTCATCTCTATTCAGGTATTATATTTCCTCTACTGTCAGTTTTGAGTATTTTTAAAAAGTTTTTCATTTTGCCTTATTTATCCCATTTATTGGTAAATAACTTCATAGTATTCCTTTATGATCATTTTTATTTCTATAATGTGATGGTTAAGTCTTGATTTTTCCATCCTGATTTTAGTAATTTGAGAATTTTCTCTGTTCTGGTTATAACTAGTTAATATTTTTCATTAAAAAAAAATCTTTGGATGGTGTCAACTTCTTTACTGTTTTTGAATCCTCCACTTTATCTTTGCTATACTCTTTGTTATTTCCTTTCTATTGCTTTTGATTTATTTAATTTCTTTTTTTCTGCTTTTTTTTTAAAGACTAAAATTTAGATTTTTGCCTGATATGGTGGGTCACACCTTTAATTCCAGAGCTAAAGAGGCAGATGCAGGAGGATCCCTGTAAGTTCAAAGCCAGTCTGAGATACATACTAAGTTCCAGGCCAGCCTTGGCTATATAGTGAGACTCTATCTCAAAAAGAACAACAACACAGTTGTAGGTTATCTATTTGACAGTTTCCTTCTTTGAAAATGTAGACATTCACAGTCACATTTTCTTTTTTCCCAACACAATGTTTTTATTAATTATTTGGGAATTTCATGCAATGCACCCTGAACACACTCGATTCCTACTCCTCCCAGGTCCACCTTTACACCCTCCTCCACCAAAAGAAAAAAAAAATAAAGAGAAAAAAAATAGCACAGCAAGTCCAGTTTGTGTTGCCTATATACTCACTGGAGCACGGTCAAACTCACAGTGGCCAGCCCCTTAGAGAAAACTGAGTCCTCCCCCCACTTCCCACCCCTGCCCTTGCCAGCTATACAATTCTAAGCAGAGATTTTACTGTATCCTACAACTTTGGGTATAGCTGTAGGATAGGTCTATTGGCAGTGACCTCCTTAGCTTTATCAGGATGCATTTCATTCATAAACTCCATCTGTAAGTCAAGGAGCCTCTATCACAGCTTTCACAAATGCCCCTGCGTCTGTCCGTCTGTCTGTCCGTCTCCCACTTGACATAGTTCATTAGCCTTAGTTCATTAAAGTCTGGGAATGCAGTAATTTCCCCCGTTTCTTGAGGATACGTGTGCCAGCTGCAGAACACTTGTGCAGAGGCTTTAGTTCCTAACTGGGAAAGCAGAAGCAAGCTTATTGAGTGGGCAGCCATTGGGCGGATGATACACCAGCAATCCTTTGCAAGTGAGACCTCTTCTGTGAGCAGGAATGTGGGCCGGTGCGTCCAAAGCTACTGCTTAGCTGAAGAGTGAGGAGGAGGCTAGGGTAAATTCAGTTCCATGAAGTTCACTGGTCTTATTAAGATTTACTTATTTTTCTTCAACATCAGAAAGTCAGTCTTTTACCCCAGTACTAGAAACATTTACAGATCGAATTTATAACACTGAAGGTTAAGTTTTACATTGCTAAAACTCCTGAGTAGAATCATGAATTGTGTATGTTTTATAAAAATGGAGGCTTTTACTTTGAGATAGTTTTATACCCACCGGCAGATGCAAGAAACACAGAGATAGCACATGCCTTCTTACTCAGCTTTCTCCCATGCTTGTACTTTGTAGAACACAACAAAGATACTAACATGGACCCAGGAAGCTCAGAGCTCTCTTAACAGGTGGGAAATCCCTCGCACTGATGTTGAAAAGTCAAAACCATTTCCGCCCCTCCCTTCTCCCTCTTTAAGTCCTGGCAACCACAATCCTTTCTCCATCTCCATAATTTGTCACATTGAGAATGTTCTAGAAAATTGGAGTAGTCCAGGGTGATACCTGTCTGAGTTGGCTGTATTCACTCAGTCTGGTTCTTTGGAAGTCAGTCAAGGATGCCTATGCATCCTTGGGGTTGTTAGGAAGCATTCCACAGCATGGCTGTGGCCCAATTTGCTGCATTGTTGCCTATCTGAACAAGCCAATCACAAACAGCAAGTTTGTTAATTTTTCTTGAGGGCACACAGGATTGCAGTTGGCTGTGGAACTCTCTGTGTCTGGACATCCACTCCTTTCCTCTTTCCTTTTTCCTTCTTTCCCTCACTGCTTCCTCACTCCACCCTCTTTTCTTCTTCTTCCATCCTTATTTCCTTTCCTCTTCCTGTACCCCCTTCCTCCTCCTCCTCCTCATTTTCTTCTTCCTCTCCCTCTCTCTTTCTCTGTGCATCTGTCTGTCTTCAGTGGTAGGTATTGAACTCAAGACCTTATGCATGATACACAAGGGCTCTGTGGCTGACGTACATCCTCGGCCCATATGATTGATGTCTTCTTTCACATTTGATAACATTAACTAATGAAAGACCGGAATTAACTGATATTTTAAAAATATTTTCAAGGCATCGTGGGAAGATTTTTCTTAAAAAAAAACCTCTTAATTTTAAATGTATTTATTCATTCACAATTTTATATAAGTATATGAAATATAGTTTGATAATATTCTCCCCTCCATTATCCTCTCTTAACCTTTCTCCTGTCATCAAATCCCTTCTTCTTCTCAACACATGCAAGATATTTTCAAGGACAGATCCAGTTTTTAAGTAAATTTTGCTCCTTCATAATTTCATACACAAATGCTATATATTCGAGTAAGCCCTTCCCTCAATCCTTTAATTCCTTTATTAAAGCTCTGTTTCTATTCTGCTTCCTCTTTTTTGTCTGGAAAGTCCTGACACTTAAAGGTTTCATTTCATCTCAAACATCCTGGATGCACGGGAAGAAAGTTCCCCATGGGAATCCCTGTTTCTCAGTGATGTCGGGTTAGAATACAGGGCAACTCCTTTCGCCTTCCTCTTGGTAAGCCTTCATGGGTTTAGTAATGCTATTAGCTTTTGACAACTGAGAACAGACCTGAGCAGGGCTGGGCTCAGTAGCAGGAGGCATCCCTCTCCCTGTCCCAGTGGCTGTCACCTTTCTGCCCTGTAGTCATGGTCCTTCTGCACCATCTTCTCTCTCTATATCCCTTTTTTCAGCCAGCTTGGTGGAAGCAGTAATCCCTCCATCTTTCCCCATACTAGGAAGAGAGCATGCAGCACACCAGCAGCTTTCTGCATGAGCCCTCCATGTCCCTCACACCTACAACCCTTCTGTTGTACCCTTGGATGAAGCAAAGCAGCAGGACTCCACAACCTTTCAACTGTCTCTTTGGTGAGTCTTCTTTCCATAGTCTAGTGCTCAATTTGGAATGGCACTTTGTCCCTCGAGCCTCACTGGATGCTGAGGTAGGCGTTGTTTCATTTTAGCATCCTGTTGCATTGACTGCGATATTGCAAAGGGAAACGTTGCTGATGAAAACCAAGAACGTATGCATCTGTCGTGTCTTGTGTTACAACAGGGGGTGTCAGTTCATCTTTGAGAACGTGACATTTTCCCTTACTTAGGAAAATAACCTCATGGGTATCTTTGGCTTAGGAAAATGGTTCCCTTTGTTCTATAGGAAGAGGATGAAACAAAGAGTGTTCTTATTTATGGTGTGCTCAATAGGTGAGGAGGATTCTTGAGTTTCCCAGGAGATGGGGGCCTGAGGGGACCTGGTGGAACTCAGTGGGGAGCTGTGGATTGTTCTGGGAGGGGAGAGAAGGCCTACTGGAGGGTCAGAGCCCAAACAGAAAGGATGATTAATGACAGGGATTGCCAAGGCAATTTTGCAATAAGGATGTCTAACATGAACAGTTGAAGTGTTTACTCCCAACTCTTTACTAAAACAGTGTTGTGGACAGTACCCCTGTGTTACTGGTAGCTTTGGGGGACAATTAACATCAAAAAGAAAAAAAAAACAACTGGAGTGAGGGGTGGGAAGGAAACTTGGCAGTGGGATGGTGTTAACACATGGAAGGCAAGGCTCACTAGGGAGACCCAGAGCCCATTGGGAGGCAGAAGTGGGAATCTTCTCATAGTATGTGTAGATTGAAAGGTTTGGTACTTAAAATTAAATCACTTTAGGAACTTTGAAAAAACAAAAACAGGAGGGGAGTGAAAAGCCGTCCCACTGTCTGGGTTACCATCACTCAATTTCATGTAGGCTCTAGAAACATTTTATTATATGTTATCACATAAGACATCAATCATATGTAATAATGGGATTCATTTAGAAAGAATGAAATTCACTGGAAAACCACTCAATTTTCTCTAGGTGTCGGGAAACCATGGTTAACTATCTAGACTTCCAGAGTGGTTGTGGGGTTGATCGTGGGGTTCTGTGATGCTGTTTAAGACCTAGGTGCTGCTGTGCTGGGCCAGTGTTCTAGCATATCCCAAGCTTGACTCTCATGTCAACAAGATGGCTGCTGCAGAGTCAGGGTTTGTACCTCATATTCCAGCATCCACAGGAAGAGAGAGTGAGTTTTTCTCTCTGTTTTGTATCTTATTAGAGAAGACATCATTCACAGATCTCCCCAATATATTGCGTACCAGATTCAATTGGTGGGTGAGTCACATTTTCAGATCCTAACTGCACAAAGTTGGATATACTATGATCATTAACTTTTTTTAACTTGAAATGGTAATACTTTTTCCTCACTAGATATAATTTTATATTATATGAAATAAATATGAAGTATTCCATTGGGCTATCCATTTTCTCTTTCCTTTCTAAGGAGGCAAACACATATTTTTCTTTTTCTTTTTTTTTTGTGGTTTTTGAGACAGGTTTTTTCTGCATAGCATTGGCTTTCCTGGAACTAACCCTGGAGACTGAGCTAGACTCAAACTCACAGATCTGCCTGCCTCTGTCTCCAGAGTGTCAGGACTCAAAACACGCATCATCATCACCTCGTTAGAAAGGCAAATTTTATCATGGAGTTTGACCTTATAGAATCAAGCCCATTGTGTGTTTGGGGATTAATCCCAGGACCTTTTGGATGTAAGGCAAGCATTCTATCACTGGTCTATAAACATAGCCCTTATATTTTTATGTAGTCCAATCTGGGAATGAGGAAACAGGAGGAAAGAGAAGGAGAGAGGGAGGGAAGCATTGCTTTTATCTATACAAATTGTTTTTTTTTTCTCAATAGATTCCTCCTAATTCTTTCAGAAAGGAATATAAATGTCACCCACTTTTAAAATGTCATAATTGGTCATTTGAAACTAAAGTCATGTGATTGTCATGTTTAATTACACAATTGTCACTCATTTTAACCTCCCAAACTGTTTATGAAAAGGAATTCCATACTTTTCTTTTGTTTTTAAAATTCCTTTTCCTTCACAATGGAAGATCGCTTAAACTCATCAAAATCACTTTGATTTTACACCTACAGTTGGTATCCTAACATCTCCATTTCGACACTTATAAATGCTTTAATAGATACATGGACAGTAATTTAGTTTGACTTAAATGTAATAATCAGGTCCATTTATCTAGACTGACAAGATTTCATTTCCTAATGATCTTTTATTGTAAATTTATTTGATTTCTTCTAATATATTGTCTCATTTCTCATCGCCTTTTCTTTTGAAAAAAATATGAATAATTTTGTATGGAATTATGAAGGCTTGGCTTAGAGCTGACAGCTCTGAGCGATAGGGACTATCCCCACCCTTTTAAACAGATTATATAGTTTGATAACAAAGTCCCAAAAAGAAAAAGAGTGTTAGTTTATCGCAAAGTTATTCTAGAAGACCCTATGGATTACAGTTCTGGGATCACTGGTTTCCTCTGAGTGACCATAATTATAATAGTGAGGCTGACTCACCTCCTGTTCTGGGTTCTGTGTTTTCAATGCCCTACTGCACCTCAGCCTCTTCATCCTCAGTCAATCCAGTGGTCAACTTGTTGTAAAGCCAAACCTTATATGTTGGTTAGGTTCCTTTTATTGTTAAGAATTTATTTAATGTGTATGGCTATTTTATTTGCCAGTTCAGTGTTTACAGAGGCCAGAAGAAAGCAGTGGATACGCGGGATTTGGAGTTACAGATAGGCGTGCGCTGCCGTGTGGGTGTTGGGAATGGAACTGGGGTCCTCTGGAAGAGCAGAGAGTGCTCTTAACCCCTAAGCCGTCTCTCCAGCTCCCTATTTTGGTTAGTTTTAACAGTCAACTTGGTGCAACCTAGGATCACCTAGGGAGACAGTCGCAATGAGCAAGACCACAGCAGGCTGGCCTTCGGGCATGCCTACGGGGGCACCGTCTTGACTGTTAATTGACCCACTCCACTGTGGGTGGCACCATTCTCTAGGCAGGGCCCTGAACGGTATGAGAGTGAAGAAAGCTGTCTTAGCATACTGCAGCGGTCAAGCAGAGATCCGTGCTTCTTCTCTTTGTTCTTGACTGTGGACACGATGAGGCAGGAAGTTTGAGTTCCCACCCTCGTGTCCCTGAAATGATGGACTGTAACTTGGAACTCTCCCTGACACCTTTCTTCTCCTCTGCTGCGTTTTTGTCAGGCTGTCCGACACAGCAGCGGAAATGAAACTAGAACACTGTCATTTCTCCAGAAAGGCCCCTTCTTTTCACATTTTTATTTCCATTCATTTATTTCACTGTCCCCTTGGTCAAGCTGAAAATGTACAGGGCGTTTTGGAGACTACCCATGTGGTGAGTGCAGCGTCTTGACTCTTGCGGGCTCCCTTCCGTCCCCAGCACCACTCTCACTCCTTCCGCCTGCCTGTGGAGTTCAGAGAACTTCCAGGAGTCTGCTCTCACCCTTCACCTTTACATAGGTTCCAGGACCAAACTCAGGTCTTTTGGCTTGTGAGGCAAACAGTTTACCTACTGAGCCATCTCAACAGCCCTGCTTTATATTTTTATATTGAAGTGTTTATATGCAACAGTGAACTCTTTTCAATAGAAAATGTAGGACACAGGAAGACCATTTTAAGATTTGGAACAAAGAGAGAAATCATGAGATGCCTCCAGCCTTGTAGCACAGTTTAAAGCTGGTGAAAGGACTTCCTTCAGTCTCTTGGTTATGCTCACAACTGGGATGTATGAACTTAATTGGAGATGGCTTTGGAACTTTAGGCTGCAGATGGTCTTAAACAAGAGGCATGGACTCCACAGCCCACATGCCTACCTCCCAGCAGTGAGAGGCCCTGCCTTCTGTCCTTCTTGTGTATCTGTTTTTGGAGCATTCAGTATACCTGGCTTTCTATTACACACTTTACATTAGTTTGACTCCTTAGAGAAATCTCTAAGAAAGCTGCACTGTTGCAGGGTGAGAAGATGAGCTCTAGCGTTATCCCCAAACCTTCTCAGCAACCATGTCCTTAAGGGTTAGTGGTGATGGGAAATTTTAGGCAGAAAAGGGCAATAAATAGCAAAGGAGTGACCAGGAATGAGCCCTCTCATTCTCTGCCACACATTGGTAGCCTCTTCTCTGGCTTGTATGATAAGACTCATCCTCCAAATCCTGTCTTGGGAATCCCTGTGTATGCTAGACAGGCCTAAATCAGGGGCATTGTCAAAACTCTTACCTGGAGGGGTGGGAGGGAAGGTGTAGCCCATGCCTTGCATGGGAGCACCACCTCCTAGCTACAAATCACTCCTTTCAAACCCTGCATTAGGTGGATGCCTGCTTGCCAAAGGAACTCTTGAGTTTTTATTCTCCTTCATGTGTATACTCTTTATGTCCAGAAAGTCGGATTTTGTTTTGTGACTGTAAATTGGAGCAAGGGGAGTTTCTTTTTTCTCTATGACTGCAACCACAGTGAGGCTTTCTCTACAAACCTCGTACTTTCTGCCCTTCTGTGTGTGTGGGCAGAGAGCAGGGAGGGATGGAGCTGTTCACCTGGTCTGAACAAGAGCTTTGGTTTTTGCCCTCATCTTTAATCATGATGGGGTGTGAGTTGAAAGCAGGATTCATAGAGGGGCTCTTTTCCTTTTAACTCTGTACTGAGGTATAGAATGCCTGGCTTGTTAACACTTAGGTTATTGCTGAAACAATCCTGCAGACTTCTGGAATATGGTGGAATATACTGGATGGCTTTCTGTTCTCTTCGAATGCATGTCTCCATATTGACTAATTACAGAAGCCAACTAAATATTTTCTTCAGCAAACCAGGGTAGATTGGAAAGGAATTTCTTGCTCATATATTCCTTTAACTATCATTTTTTAATAATCTTTTTAAGCTCTCTGTCTCTGTTTCTCTCTCTCTCTCTCTCTCTCTCTCTCTCGTGTGTGTGTGTGTGTGTGTGTGTGTGTGTGTGTGTGTCTACCATACCACAGCATGCAAGTAGAGATCAGAGAGAAACTCTCAGGAGTCAGTTCCCTCCCACCATGAGGGTTATGGGAACCAAATTCAGACTGGCTTGCCACTTAGTGCCTTTACACACTGAGCCATCTCATCGGTCCAGGTCCATTTAATTTATGTTTCTGGAGCCTCTGCTATGTGCTTTTGTTTGGAGATAAGGCTACAAAGAGAAATGACGTTAGGTCCTTACAGTCAAGGGGTCCAAGGTTAAGATGAGATAAAGTATACAGAGACAATGTACTTAAGAGGTGACCCCTCGCTGCATCTTGACAAGATGAAGGAGGTGGGAATGTGATGTTGTTGCTTTAGTGATTTAAGTGTGTGTGTGTGTGTGTGTGTGTGTGTGTGTGTGTGTGTGTGTGTGAGAGAGAGAGAGAGAGAGAGAGAGACTGTGTGGCACATGTGTATTCTCGCATATGGAAGGCAATGCTAGGTGTCATTTCTCAGGTGAAGTCTGCCTTATTTTTTTGAACCAGGGTCTCTCTCTGGCCTGGAACTTATAAATTATCCTAGGCTAGTGAGCCTCAGAGATCCTTCTGTCTCTGCGCCCCCTCCTTGGTGCTGGGAATACAATAATACATCAGCACAAATGGATGTTTTTGCATGGGTTCTGGGGAATCAAACTCAAGCCTTCAGGCTTACAAGGCAAGCATGTTTTTACCTGAACTGTCTGCACAACAGTCCCTAATAGACAGGGGTTTTTAAAGAAGTTTTAGGTTCATGGCAATACTGGGCAAAGAGGCTTCTATCCTCTCTCCACCCCACAGCCTCCGTGTCAGAGTGATGGCATTTGTTACCACTGATGAATCTGCTCAGATGCACCCACCTTGTCACCTGGTGTCTAGTTCACCTTATAGTCATTCTAGCTTGTTGTGTGCTCAGTGGATTGGACCAGTACTCAATATCACAAGTCCATGGAATTGTGGCTGCCTTGGAATCCTCCATAACTACTGGGTCATCCTTCCTTCCCTTTAACCTCTGATAGCCCCCCATTTCTTCTCTACAGCTCTGCCCTGTCCAGCATGTCGCAAAGCTGGAATCATATGCCCTGTAGCCTTTTCAGATTGGCTTCTTTCACTTAACGATGCACTTAAGGTCTTTCATATCTTTTCATTACTTGCTAGCTCTTGTTTTTGGAGGGTGGTGGCGGTGAGAGAAGGGTCCCAATCTGGCCTCGAACTCATGATCCTCATGCCTTGGCCCCTCTCATACTTAGATTGCAGGTGCGTGCTGCCAAGCCTAGCCTAATAACTCTTCTTTTTCAAAACACAGAGTAGCACTCTAGTGTGGATGTGCTCTAGTTTGTTATCTATTCATGTACTGCAGGACATCTTGGATCCTCCCGAGTTTTTGTAAAGATAGCGTCTTTAAACAGATGAAGAGGACACATCTAGATGGGATCAAGGACTGTTTGAAGATTGATATTTAATGCATAGGATTATATATGGAGGGAACACTAACAGAGAAGGCTTGTTCCAAACCATAGTGTGGACACTGGTACCTTCACTATTATAATTGTGTCTGAAAACAGACCCCCACCCCCCAGGAAATGGGCTGAGGAGACAGCTCTGTGGGAACTTGTTGCTAAGCCCAGTGACCTGAGTTTGATTCCTGGGACCCACATGGTGGAAGGAGACAACTGATTCTATATGTATACTGTGTTACCCACTTGAGTGTGCACATGTGTACACACACACACACACACACACACACTACATATATATAATAAATAAATGTAAACCACAGGAAGTTCTGCTGGGATGAATTTAAGTTGTGAATGGTGCTCTGAAAGTCAGGTGGAGAGAACCTGGGTTGTGGGCTTGAGTATTGTTTGCTTCTAGTGACTCAGAGAGAACTGAGTGGCTGGCTTGTGCTTCCAGAGGCGTTTTGCTGAATGTTTTGGAAGGAAGCCCAATGTTGGAGGTGTCGGTAATGGTGGCGATGTGGCAAACTGTCCAATTTGTCTGAACACGGGAGCCACCCTCAATTTCTAAATAAACTCAGAGTGAGTCATGCCAAGAACAGAGTCCACAGCCTCATCACAGGAGGACAATAACTGCCCCTATTCAATGTTTACTGAACTTACTGGGGTTTGCAGTTGTAATGACACCACCTGTGTGCCTGAGACCAGTCAGGTCAATATTTCACATAAAGAATCTAATGGCATCCCACCCTCAGCCCTGTCCAGCATGTCACAAAGCTGGAATCATACGCCCCGTAGCCTTTTCAGATTGGCTTCTTTCACTTAACGATGCACTTAAGGTCTTTCATATCTTTTAACCCCCAACCTTTGACAGACTTTATTTCATCTGTTAAAGTAACATGCAGTGGTGCTGGGGAGATGGTTCTGTGAGCAAAGCATGTACTGTACAAGTGTGAGACTTGGAGTGTGGGTCCCCAGAACCCCCACAGACACCATGGGGGTGTGGTGGCCTGCCTGTAATTCTAGTACTCAGAAGATGGAGATGGGGTATCCCTAGTCTAGAGAAAGCTGGCTGGACTACCCATATTGATGAGCTCTGGGAAGCCTGACTGAGTGAGCACAGTGGAGGATGAATGAGATCCAGGAAGGCTCTCAACATTAACCTTAGGACTCCTCTCTCTCTCTCTCTCTCTCTCTCTCTCTCTCTCTCTCTCACACACACACACACACACACACACACACACACACACACACATACACACACACACAAACACACACACACATGCTCATTCACAAACACACACACACATGCTCATTCACAAACACACACACAGCAGCAATATATGTACACATGTGCCCACCCTCTCACATGCAAAAAACACATGCATAGTCACTATACACACATACATGTAAAAAAAAAAGTAACACATTGGTGGACCTCATGAAATTGTCTCTTGAAAGTGCTGGAATTGCTGATATTTCTGTCAGGACTGGTCGGTGTCCCTGGGGATGCCATGGGTTTACAGTCTGAAGAATTCATCCTTTACTCTCTAGTCCCTTACTGGATACCTAACCTCTGCTGTTATGCACATTGTACCATGCCTACCTAAGGCTTAAAAGCTAAAATCCACATATTAAGAAAAAGCAGACAATATTTGTTGACTTTTTGGGTCTGTGTTACTCAGGCTTTTCCCCCCATAGCTCCATTCATGTAACTTCAAATTTCATAATTTTTAACAACCAAATAACATTCCATTTTCCATTTTCATTATTCATTTGCTTTTCTAATCAGTCAATGGACATCTTGGCTGTTTCCAATTTTTGCCTATTGTGAATAGAGCAGCAATGAACATAGTGGAGCACGTGTCTCTGCAGTAGGATGTATAGTCCTTTGGGTATGCCAACAGTGGTATATAGTTAGATCTTGAGGTAGATCTATTCCCAGCTTTCCAAGGAACCACCGTGGGGATTTCCATAGTGGCTGTATCAGTTTGCACTCCCACCAGCAATGGATGAGTGCTCCTTGACCCCACGTCCTCGCCAGCATGAGCTGTCATTTGTTTTATTGGTCTTGGCTATTCTGGCTGGTGTAAGATGAAATCTCAAAGTAGTTTTGATTTGCAGTTTGCAGAAGCACATTGAAGGCATAAAGGAGTCCTTGGAGGTAGCTACTGGTAATCTGTGGTCAGTCCCACTCTTTTTCGGGCTCAGCAGCTCAGTGTGGGGATCTCTTTTACAATATTGGATTACTGAGAAATCTTACTTACAATTCTGCAGAGGCAAAGGGCCCAGTTATTGCGAGGCGCTGATAGCAGAGAGAAAGCTCCGTTCAATTTGTTAGCAAGCAAAACAGAAAGAAATGTTTAGCATTAGAATGCTGCCTAATAACCAAATGTCTGAGGAAACAATGCTGGTAATTAACCTCCTAATTATGGAGGTTGACTGAGGAAGATGGGAAGATACACATGATGGATCATCTGAAGAAGGAGCTAGAAGCTGATCAATGTACACAGCTGTGAGAAACGAATTCACCTATAGAAATGAGCAGTGATGTCAGAATTTGAGGCAAGGGCTAGGAAAATAGAATTTATTCATTTGTTGAAACCCTTCTTAATATTGATAGTTTGTCAGTTACTTTGTATGAAATATTTTATTTAATCTTCATATGTGCATAATATGTATTTGGATCAAATTCACTCTATTATTTCCCCTTTAATTTCTTACTTTTGTCTCTCAACTTCATGTGTACTCTCTCTCTCTCTTGTTTTTTTTTTTTCTTTTTTTTTTTTTTTTTTGTTTTTTTTTTTTCATTTGTCAAATCATGGCTTCTCTGTGTGGCCCTGGCTGTCTTGGACTCACTTTGTAAACCAGGCTAGACTTGAACTAACAGAGATCTGCCTGCCTCTGCCTCCCAAGTGCTGGGATTAAAGGCATGTGCCACTACACCTGGCCTTCTCTCTTGTTTTTTGAGACAGGGTCTCACTATGTAGCTCTCTCTCTTTCTTTTTAATTTAATACTCACTGAATCCATTTAGTGTGCATGACTGTGGGACCATCTATTACAGTGGTTCTCAACCTTCCCAATTCTGTGACCCTTTAGTACAGTTCCTCATGTTGTGGTGATCTCCCAACCATAAAATTATTTTCATTGCTGCTTCATAACTGTAATTTTATGAATCTTAATGTAAATATCTGATATGCAGGATGTCTGATATTCATACCTTGTGAATGAGTCATTCAACACCCCAAAATGGTTGCAACCCACAGGTTGAGAACTGCTGTATTATGACACAGGTAGTTTCTCCGGGCCCATATCTCTGAAGAAAACTCATTCTCCACCTCCTAGTAGCCATCAACTGCCAATGGCTCCTCAGCTAGGGCTAGGACTTCACAAGCCCCTCCACCTCCCATGCTGGAAATTTGACTGGCTTGATGTCATGCAGGTCTTGTGAATTCAGTCACAGCCACTGTGAGTTCATGGATGCAAAAGGGCTGCCATTTCTGACAAATGCTGTTTCACTGAAGACACCCACCCTCTCTGGCTCTGGCAATCTTTTGGCCCCCTTTTCCAACATGACCCCTGAGCCTTGAGGTAGACATCCCATTTAGAGGTGAGTACTACAGTCTCTTAGTCTCTGCATGTTGACCAGTTGTTGGTCTCTGTTTTAGTTACTATCTATTGCAAGAGGAAGCTTCTCTGATGTGGGCTGAGAGATGCAATACCCTATGGGTATAAAGATAAGAACTTGGGGACCGTTTATTACGAGGTCCATTTAGTAGAATAATAGTTCCAGGTTTTTCCCTAGGGCCTATGGCCTAGCCAGCTACAAGTTGAATTACTTTTAAATTAAGGTCCCTTAGGATTCTAATATAAAGAATGCTCATAAAATTATGTATTTTTCAGCAAACTTTAAAATAAACTCTCTCCTTAATGTGAATTCTAAAATTGTTCTGAGGTCATGAAAGACAAAAGAAAAGAAAGGGAAACATTTTCCTTAGTGTTATCAAAGGCACTATTAGGGACTGGGGAGGTAGCTCTGTGCTTGCTGTGCTAGCACACGGACCCAAGTTCGAATCCACAGCATCCATAGAAAAAGTAGACACACAAAGACTCCAGAATTTGGGTAGGAGGAGGAAGGAGAATCACTAGGATATTCTGACTCTCAGTCTGGCTCCATGTTCAGTGAGAGACCCTGTCTCATAGGACTAAGGCAGAGAGTGATAGAAGAGGGCATTGGATGTCTTCTTTTGGTTTCTACACACGTGCATAAGGCATCCACACTCATACTACATATGCATATACACCACACACATATACCATATGTGCACGTGCACACACAAACACCATGACAATGAAAGCATATTTCTTACATGTCCTTGGCTTATGGTTGAAAGTTAATACTTGCCCTGTAGTGGCTTAAAATTGCAGACAATTTCTGGTTACTTCCCTAAAGCCTCAGTTATTGGAGACAATGGCACCATTAAACAAAAGTACATGTGGGGTGTGTCTGAAAAGCAGCAACGATCAGTCCCTTTTATCCTGAGTTGGCTCTTGGCATTTCCCCCATGTTTCCAAAACAGAGCCAAAAAAAAGTTGGGAGCCTGGGCTGTGTTACCGGTGAGGTGAGTTTGAGGGCTGTTGCCCTTGCTTGCCTGGCTGCTCTCTGAGATCATAGTAAACAGTACAGCCTCATCACATTCTTCAGAGGCAAAATGCTCAGGCAGTTGAGGGTAGTGAATCAAAATGCTACTATTGTTACTCTTTCTAGTATCAGCCCTGGGGTAATATTCTTTTTGGTGCTGTGGTGAACAAAACAATAAGCTTTTGGGATGGTTAGTTTTAACTGTCAACTTGATAAAAGAGAAAAATCCCCTGGGAGAAGAGTCTTAAATGATTGTCTATATCTGGTTGGTCTGTAGGGGTTGTCTTGATTACTGTAATGGCTATGAGAAGACCCAGCTTGAAAGTGAGTAGTACCGTTCCCTGGTTGAGGGACCGACTATAAAAGTAGAGGAAATCATTGGAGTACTATACGTGCACGTATTTGTTTCTCTCTACTCTACTGTGGATTCGATGTGACCATCCCTCTCCGGCTCCTGCAGCTGTGCCTTCCCTGCAGTGATGGACTGTAAACTACGAATTGAGAGCTAAAATAAACTCACTCTCCCCCAAGTTCCTTTTTTGACAGGGTGTTTTATCACAGTCACAGAAAGGAAGCCAGGGCAGACGTCTCTAGGCTTTTCAAAGCTTTCTGACCACTTAAGGAGCACACACAGAGATAGTGAAAGTTCGTATCTTGTGCATGTTCAAGCACTGATAATATAGGATGTCACTGCTTTGTAGGTAGTCGGATTCACTGCTGGGTCTGTGTTTTTCATGCAGTTCGCAGGATTGACAACAGCCTACCACGTCACAGCCTGGTTTGAAAGCATCTCTTCGTTTTTGTGGTACGTAAAACAATGACCTATCATGAACTGATAGTGTTCCAGACTCGGTGAAAGAATGCTGTATCAATCATATGTTATGTGGTTTAAAAAAAATCAATGAAATTCCATATTTACACCAAGATCCAGGTAAAAGGTAGTATATATTATAAGCATTAAAAAGCTTTAGAAGTTCAATGAATTCAGGGGATAGAAAACTACTGTAGAAACTATGAATGAACTTTAGGACATGGCTGCAAGGATTCCCAAGGTCAGACATTAGGAAAGTAGACTTGGATATTAGAAGGAGACATTTGGGACATTTCTGGAAGAGAAGGGCTGCCATGTGGTTTTGGGCTGGAGAAACTACCCTGTGGTGGCTGCTACTCTCTGACTCCTCATTTCTTGTCAGAAACTCCACTTTCATTGTGGTCCAAAGTGAGGGCTTGGCCCAGGGTTCCCTGCTTCTGTTTCTGTCTCATTTGCTTGTAATTATAAATATGTTAAGCTACCTCTCTCAGCCTCAACATGACTGACTCCTTGGATTGGTAGGTTTTCTATTGTGGGGCTTTGCTGTGCATTGTGAGATGTTTAGCATCATGTGTGGCCTTTATTTATTAGATGGTCATAACACCTACCAGTTGGGACAACTAAGGTTTCCAGACATTGCCAGATGTCCTTTGGAAATGTGTGTGTGTGTGTGTGTGTGTGAAGCATTCACAAACCCTAGAATTTATTTTTTGATAATTTTAATTTTGCAATTGAGATTTTTGAAGTGGGCTGCTGTATTCCATTGCAACTGTAACAAGGAAACACTTCACAGTTTAAACATTAGTTTAATTGGTTTTGTGACAGGATCTTATTGGGCAGCTCAAGGTGGCAGTGAGCCTGTGATTCTCATGCCCCAATGTCACAAATTCTGGAACCAAGTATGCATTACCACATCTGGAAAACATTAATCCGTATCTGTTATTGGGGTAGAGGGGACCAATTCCTTGGAGTTCTTTTTTGCTAACTTTTTATTTTGAAATAATTTTTGATTTATGGAATGGTTATAAAGATGAAATAGCACTTTCTAATATCCCTGTGTTCCCCTAGAATGGTTGCATCTTAGGTAACTATGACGTAGTTATCAAAACTAAGATTGTCAATCTTAGCATTGATTCTCACAATACCATTAACTAAACTGCATTCATTATTTGGATTTTTATACTTTCTTTCTCTCTTTTTTTTTCTGATCATCCAGGGTTCTTCATTGCATTTGCAGATTGAACATACATATTCTTGTAGTTGTTTGCTTGTTAATGAAAGGGATCTAGAATATATTCTTAGAAAATTGCACTTTTTCAGAAGAAAAAAGCCAACAAGCTCTATCTATAACAAAATTTCAACAGGATTGAAATTGGTAAGAAAAATGGCGGTGAGTGGAAATTAAATTTCTCTCCTTTTTTTTATTAAGATTTTTTTTCTCTGTGTCTGTGAGTGGTTATGTGCACGTGTGCATGGAGGCCAGAAGACATCAGATCCCACACAGTGGGATCTCCTGATGTGGGTGCTGGGAACTACACTTGAGCTTAAGACGAACAAGTGCTCTTAACTGCTGAGCCATCTTTTCAGCCCTGGATACTAGAATGGTGAGTGGGCTTTTGTAAGAGGAAGCCTATTGACATCAGAACTCAACGAGGTTGACGAGATCCCTCACTACTGCTAAAAGTGGAAAGCCTTACCTGAAGTTGACTACAAGTCACAAAGAGCTTGAAAAGTACCATTTCCCAGATCTCAGAACCAGTAACCCACTGGTGCTCTTGTCTCACTTTCAGCGATTTGTCCTCGGTCACAGGTTTTTCTCTAAGTGATGGGCACTGATGGGGTGAACTCAAGGTTGGGCGTTCGAAATTGCTCTTTTAAATGAACAAGATGGCTCCTTTCCAGTATTAGCTGAGAAATACAACATGAACATGGAGCCATGTGGAAGAGCTGTAATCTACTGATCCTAGTACATGTGAGCTGTAAGTAATTGCAGGTTCTTAGAATCATTTGTGGCCTAGCCGTTTCTCATTAAAGTCAGGCTGATTCGGGAGCGGATCAATGGCAGGGAAACCCCTTTGTCTTCTCTCAGGGCATAGAATTTCAGAGTCAATATTCCTTTTACTAATGTGTCTTACAGAAATGCCTAGGTCCCCCTCTTCTTCTCATATAATTAATTGACCTGCCTACCACCCACGAGGTATAGTCGTTGTTGCCTGTAATTCTCCCTTGGTTCTAATTGCCATTCTGTTTTCAGTTCTATTCATCTTTAGTTAGCTCTTTCCTTCCCCAGTAGTGTGGGGCATGTGTTGTACTTAGTTTTATCTTCCTGAGCGTTTGCTTCTAAATGTCAGCATTATTTTTCTACCTTATAATGTTGGAGATGCTATAAGCATTCATCAGCCCGATAGAAGAGCACAAGAGATTAGATATCATTTATCTGTATTGGTTGTTCATCGTAATGACCCACTGGACAACACGAACAGATAATCTGTTGCTTTGATGGAAACTAATTATTCTTGAGTATGACAGCCTCGAAATAGCTTTTGTGACATTGTTTTTAAAAATGACGGCTACCTAGTTATTAGTGCAAGAGATGGCTTAGCCATCTTCTCTCATGATTTCCCTACGTAAGTACGACAACAGTTTGGATTTGTCTATACTGCTGCTTTTTTGAGAAAAATGGAACTAAAATTTAAAAACTTTAAATTTTCAATTGTCAAACAGAAGGCCTAATAAAAATGTATTTATTGTCTGATATTTATATTTTCTTACATATCTTTATTGTATGTATTTATTTATTGTATATCTTTATTTTTGTGTATGTGTGTGTGCATGTATTGTGTGCGCATGAGTGTGTGTGTGTGTGTGTGTGTGTGTGTGTGTGTGTGTGTGT
>CAJQZJ010032918.1:129894-149790 GCA_907164525.1 Lophiomys imhausi
GTGTGTGTGTGTGTGTGTGTGTGGTTTGTGTGAGTGTGCCACCATGTACTGGAAAGAACTCAGTGAAATATTTAAGTAGAAAAAAGTCAACTCAAGACTGAGATAAATTTCCTGAGAGGGCCCTTCTCACCCAAGCCTTCTGCGGTTGGGAAACAGAATGAGAAGGCCCTTTGTTTTTATATTCCAGGTCATTACTGGTGGGTCATTAGCCAACAAGAAAATGCTGTCAGAAGAGCTTCAGAATCCAGACAATCACGATGTCAATTCCTATTTTAGGCGAACTGGTTGGGCTGTTCTTCCTTCAGAGAACTGGAGCGGGTTTCCCCTGAGGAGCCTAATTGAAAGGACTTGCTTCCACTTGAAAGATGGGGTAAACATCTGGCAAAGAGGTGTGTGTTTAGAGCAACGTAGAAATCTTGGAAGGGACCAGGAGCCTCGGGCGTAGCTAGCCCGCCAGCCAGGGTCACCAGTTTCAGGCCGACTCCTTTATTCGGTTAGGCCTGACCTTGAATGTAACTTGGCTGCGTGCTTCCCCTCTCTTATATGGGATGATGAGACAATGAGTCATAGTTGCGGCTGGGACAGGACACTGTGAATAACTGGAAAGCACAGGGTTTCCACAGGGGCTTCCACAGGGGCCCTTGTGCGAACACAGTTGGGGAATGTGGACGTGTGCACGCTTCAAGGCAGGAACAATGCAGGTTGGGATGCATGAGGAAGTGTGCTCCTGGATTCCAGGGAAATTGCAAATTGTTACGAAAGGGAACTCTGCAGTGGGATAGGGACTGCAGCAGCAGAGAGAGGAACAAAAATAATACCGAAAGGGGTTTTCATTCATTTACCCTTTGAATGTCCATTTCCCAAGTTCTTACATTACACTGGATTGGAGAAAGTCATAAAGACACACTCAGGGACTTGGTGCAAGTCCAATGCTCTGAGTTCAATTGTATCAACACATGCACAAGGAGGCACATAGTGTTTTCTCTTGTGAAGCTCACTGAGGATTCAGACCAAAGGGAAAAAAAAAAAGACTCAGAAATCCCAATCTAGTGTTACAGGAAAATAAGTCCTATGTCTCAATTTTTAAGACTAAAAATAAGGACTACACTTACCTCAAGGATGAAGGGAGGATGTCCACATAAAGTACCTGGTATGTGCTTAGGGACATTCAGACTCTTAGGGTGATAGTTGTTGCTACTACATTAAAAAAAAAAAAAAACCATGAAATCTCTATAGTTAATCTTGGAACAGTCGCTAAGTATTCCTAAGTTTCCTTAGACATAGAATCGGCAGGGGAAATGAACTAGATATTTCAATAGCTTTGCGTTGTCAAAGAAGCGTTATGAGAAAGGTAAAAATTAAAGGGATGGGGTTGGAACACTAGTCTTATTTTACAGCTTGCCTGTGGAATGTTGGAAAAGTCAAAGCTTGACGCATTTTAACTTCTTTACCTATAAAGCAACCTGGTGGCAGTACTTACATTTGGGATACCTTCTGGTTTCAAACGTGATTTTTCTGTGACAATGAACAGCAGTGGTGAACAAAATAGGGTTGATGGTATTTATCTTTTTTGGTAAGAAGTAAGACATGAACCTATGCCAGTAAGTATCTATACAAGAAGAGAAGAAGAGTATAATAATAAAGTTTCTGTCTAGACTGATAGAAAGATTAATCTGTGCAGATAGAGATATTCATCAGTGCCATAGATTACCATGGTGTTGCTCAAGAAAACTTGTGAGCAAACAAGACCATTGATTAAGAACGTGCTTGAGAAAAGTGGGAATAGTGCACGGAATCCTTAAGTGGCTGAACTGGCCTTTATAAGGCAGGCTGGATTTCTTGCGGTCCTGAGGTACCATGCTTTAGAGGTTCTCAAAGGTTGTTTTTGGACCAGCATCACCTGGGAACTTGTTAAAAATGCAAATCACCGGGCCACACTCCAGACTCACTAAATAAGAGCCTCTGTGGGTGGGGCCCCAGCAGTCTCTGAGCACACCTTCCAGTGTTGGTGATATTGGTCATGACTGAGAACCACCGTAATAGACCTTATCCTAACAGATGATTAAGAAAGTAAAGGATAACCAGAAAACTTAAGTTCCAGACTTGTCCCTTAACTCATTCATATACTTTGCCTTGATTTTATAAAACAATACTACGATATACCCAGAGGCCTAGTGAGACTGCTAAGTGGGTGAAGGTGCTTGCTGTCAGGCCCAAAGATTTGAGGTTTTTGAGGCCCACCTGTGGGAAGGAGAAAACTGACTCCTGAAAGCTGTGCTGTAACCTTCACACATGTGCACTGTGGGAAACATGCCCACATACATACACACATAATACATAAACGAAAAAATGTACCTTGAAAGGATACATCTTTGATGGGCATGGTGGTGCACACCTTTAATCCCAGCACTTGGGAAGCAGAGGCAGGCAGATTTCTGAGCTGGAGGCTACCCTGGTCTGCAGAGCAAATTCCAGGACAGTCAGGACTAGTCAGAGAAACCCTGTCTTTAATAACTTCCCTCCCTTCAAAAAAAAAAAAAAGAATGAAAAGAAAAGATACATTATGAAATAATGTCAGAATCAAAAGTATAGGAGTCCTGTGGGGTGGTGGTGAGGACCACAAAGAGTTAAAAATCTGAGAGATTTCTGCTCTTTCTTCTTTAACTAGTGATGTAAGTCTGGACACTTCTGTCCAGTGTCTTCTGCTGAACCAATGCAGCATTCTCACTCAGAGGTTAATTAAGCATATCAGAATCTTCTAGAAGATTTTGTGAAAGACAAGAAGGCCTCTTCCCCACCTTGTCTTCGAGAATGTGTTGCATCCTTTGGAGGGACTGAGGTAAAGGAAACACAATCAGAAAACAAAAACTAAGTGGATTAGCCACCCTGGAAGTGTCCTTAACCAGGGCCAGGCCTGACCTCAGGAAAGCAACTGGGTGGGGAGTTTTGGTAAATAGTTGTAAGGTTTAGGTGGAGTGACCTGGGGAATGAGGCCATATTTAGATTAAAAATAAGCTCACTGTATTTCTCAATGGGCAAGAGTGGCTTCTTAGCGACCAGGTGCTCTGTCTCGATGGTTAATATTAATGAGACACACGGTACTTCCCTTCCAAGGATGTGATCTCCATTGTCTCTCTCATTTTCTGGGCCTCTCCGTGAGATAGGCGTGGGTGGGTGCTATTTCCCCATCTCCTCATAAACAAGAACACCAGGAAAACCAGTGCCTTTGATTGGTGCAAGCTCGATCAGTCAAGAAATACTTATGAAGTATCTGACATTCTTTCCTGGCATTTGGTCTTTTGAAGATCTGTGTAGGGACGGGCCTTCATTCAGTAAAACCTAGTAGACTCAGAGAGTTAAGGGAAAACGGGATTGTGTTGCATGCCTGCTGTTCCTGGGGGGTTAACCCAGATGTGGGAGCACGTACTTTCTCACTAAGTGCAGTTTATCATGCATGACTCATCCGTCCCCCTCCATGGCAGCTCTCCATGTAGTCTGCAAGGAATAGGCTGTGAGATTTGACAGTAGGAAGGTTAAGGACTCTGCTAACCGGCAAAGTTGGTTGAGTTTTCTTGTTAACTAATCTCAGGAACAAAATTTGTTCTGCCCTTACTTGTTTAGAATTAGTGAAAACTCTCGCACCAACAAAAGTGTAGAGTGTTCAAACAGGGTCCGGAGACCTTAAGGTGATTTTTATGACATGTGCCATGTCACCAACACACTTTTGGCCTCAACTTTCTCATCTGAACCATGAATGGGTGGTTTCAAGTGTATTTTGTGACTCCTTTGAGGCTATACGCTTGCTTTCTAATGGCTACAGGTATCATGCCAGCATTATTAGTATTTGGATCTACAGCAGTAGTGGAGGGAGTGAAAGAAATAAGGCCCAGGGGCCTTGAGGAACAACTCATCAGCTAAGAGCATCTATTGCTCTTACATTGGGCCTGAGTTCGGTTCCCAGCACCCATATTGAGAAACACATAATCATATGTAACTCCAGCTCTAGGGGATCCAACACATTCACATGCTTATGTATGGACACACACTTTATGTGTATGAGTGTTTTATCTGCATGTATGTCTGAGCATCACAAGTGTGTCTTGTGCCCAAAGAGGCCTGAAATGGATGTCAGATACCTTTAATTTGGAGTTACAGGCAGTGTAGCCACCATAATGGTGTTGGGAATCGAACCTGGGTCTTCTGTAATAGCAGCTAGGGCTCTTAACTGCTGAGCCATCTCTCCAACTCTGACTCACTAGGTGCCTCCTTCACTCTAGTACACTTGCATTATGTGTTTTCTCTCTTGCCTTCCCTTTCTCTCTCTCCCTTTCCTCTGGCCCATCCCTCTTCTTCCTCTTCTATTTATTCTTCCCAAGAGCTTGCCAGTCAATTGCTCTACCACTGAGTTATACCTATAATCCTTTCTTTTCTTCCCTTGGGTTGAAGATATAGTTCAGTTGACAGAGTGCTTGCTTAGTGTTGGGAAAGCCCCTCGGTTTGATACCTGCACTGCATAAACCAGGCATGGTTTTTGGAAGTTCATAATTCCAGTGCTGGAGGGTGGAAGCAGGAGAACCAAAGCTCATTGCTATATAGGGAGCTACAGGACAGCTTGCACTACCCGATACACTATCTAAAACCAAACCAAAAGAGAGAGATCAAGATTCGGGCATCTTGTTACTTGGATTGGTTTAATCAAGACCTTGTGAGCCCCATGACTCACCTAGCAACAACATCAAGCCTTTTCAGTTGACTGGTTGAAATCTACACCCACTGTGGATTGTCAAGTGTCATGTGCCCTGCTGTGTGGTGAGTGTGGTCTCCATTTTGGTATTGGCACACTTCCTTTCTGCAGTACCACCAGTTTGGTGTCTACCCTTTGTCTATGCAGAGCACATTCTAGGAGTGTTTTGCAGAAGTAACTTTCATTCGCCTGATTTAATTGTTGTGTCCAGTGCTTACTGCCTCCACCTGCTAACCCAGGCCTAGTCCTGGAAGTGTACAAGCCTCTGTACAATCTAATCTAGGCCTACAATGTTTTCAGCCTCTGAGATTTACTTCTGAATAAGCCCACCCTTTCTAGCTCTTTCTGAACTCTGGCTGACTGGTTCAGCTCAGCTGCTCTGGCTCAAACTACTCTCCCAATTGACTGATTTGATCTGGCTTCTCTCAGCTTCTGACTGAAGTGCTCTGCTTGGTCTCAAACTAACTCTAGAAATCTGTTCTAATCTTCTGGATCCTCATTCTCTGGCTCATTCTATCTTTACTTGTTTCTAGCTTGTTCTCTCTTCAACCTGTCTTTGTAAAACTCTCCCAGTAAATACTGCCTCTGAATTCCACGAACTGAACCACCAAAAAAAAACAACTCTACCGCACTGTCTCCCAACTCACTGATTCAACTGAACTGATTGAACAAAACTGGCTAGAACTCACTGCATGCCTCTGTCTCCTGAGTGCTGGGATTAAAAGTGTGTGCCATCATGCCTGGACTAAGCTTTTCTTTACCTGAAACTTTCCCTATACCAGGCTGGCCTTGAACTCAGAGATCTGCTTGTCTTTGTCTTCTGAGATTAAAGGAATGTCTGTATTCTAGCAGAATCACACAAGCCTAGAAGGTCTTTGGATGTGATTTCTTGCCAGAGCAGCCATGTTCTGAATTTAAATGCCTCTACAGTGTTTAACACAAAACCTTTCACAGTCATCCTTGGGTTTATGTGAGATTTGTTCAGAAGGCAAAATAAGAAAACTACAATGAGTGAGGGATGGAGAGCTATGAGGTCAGAGGAAGCTTTGGGTTACTACATCGAAGTCACTAGCAGGCTGACAGACCCCTGTGGGAAAGCCCAGCACTTTATTGGCTTCAGTCACTGTCCCATCAAGATTCTAGTATTTCAGTAAAAAAAGAGTGACTTGAGCTGGAGGTGCGGGAGTGTGAGAGGGCGGCACGAATCTTTAATCCCAGCACTCAGGAGGAAGAGGCAGGCAGAACTCTGTGAGTTCAAGGCCAGCCTAGTCTACAAAGTGAGTCCAAGACAGCCAGGGCTCTGTTACACAGAGGAACTCTGTCTTGAAAAACCAGAGAGAGAGAGAGAGAGAGAGAGAGAGAGAGAGAGAGAGAGAGAGACTCATTTTGCCAGTTTACAGCTAGCTAATATATCCAATCTAGTTGCATCATTACCCCAACCAGGAAAATCTTCTAGGATAATGAGTGACAAGCAGATATTCCACAGAATGAGTGACGATTGCGAATGGGTGTGGCAGGAGCTATCTTTATTGTGGAAACTGAGTCAGTTGAGGACTTTTGGCTTACACTGTGAACAGGTACCTAAAAAAAAAAAAGCCTATTTTTCTAATCTCCATATGTAACTTCTACTAATAAATATTTCTTCACCTTTACATCTACATGGAAAAATCGCCTCCTACCTTCCAGCCAGATCCAGGCCTCTCATGCCCAACGTTATTATTATACCTGGGATCCTAGCAGCCTTTGGTTATGAAAGCTTCATGCAAATATGAACCAAAGGGAGTGAAACATAAAATGCTGCTACGTTCCCCTTCCAATTTCCCCAAGTAAAATAACAGTTTATTCTGCAGGCTTTCAAATCACTCCCACAAAATTGGCAATTCAATACAATCGATGCATTCATGCTAATCCACCCAGAAGTAAATACGCTGCGGTTAAAACTGCGACATTTGCAAAGACCATAGCTCCCCAATTACTGAAGGATTAACTAGGGATATAATGAGGGAGGGCTAAGTGTAAGTCAGTGTGGAGAGAAGCAGGCTTGCCATTCTGTGTCTAACCCACCAACGGAAATTTTCTATACATTTGAGAACTTAGGTATGGCTAACTTCCATGTTTGCTTTAAATGAAAAGCTTGTACCACATTTTCTTAAGTTCAATCTAAGAATGGACAAAATGTCCCTAAGAGGTGCTAGCTTAGGGGGGCCTTTCTGGAATAAGCAAATCCTCTGGCATGCACGAACAACCTGTGTGGGGGTGTTTGTTGTGAATCCACACTGCATGGAGTTTGAGCTTTGCTGGGGGTTCATGGAAAGCAAAAGGAAGTTAGCTGTCTACTGTACATGCATGCTGGAATGGCAGTCAGGAAACCTAGATTTGTGACCCAACTTTATCCTTAGTAGCAATAACAGCACTAGGAACAACCAATTTGTTCCGCACTATACATATTCCTTGAGTTTTTAATATGCATTTTAGCCTTACAGTGACCATGGTAGGCAAGGAATACATTTATCAAGGGCCCTCGTGTTTCATAGATGAGGAAACCCAGGCTCAGAAAGGAGTTAATTCCCTGTCACCTTGTAGCAGCCTCTTCTACCACATAGCTAACAAGGCCGGGTCTAGGTCCAGAGGAGGTACATAGTGTACATAACAAGGCTGATGTGAAAAGGATATAATTAGTCTAGAATTTCCAGCCCATTGCTTAGGTCATTGGACCATGATGTCTCCGAGCACCCAAGCTGGCCTAGGAGGTGAGCCACCTCACATTTCATCCTTTTGGCCAGGAAACCACTTCTGGGCTCCGATTGGATCCCAGCAACCATGATCACTGTAGACAGGTAGTCAGGAGAGGAAATGAAATGCTAATCAAGTGTTTGGCTGTTCCAGAAGGCTCTCCCATCCCATAATGGACATCTTGCAGAGATTGCTTAGTAGTTGTGATAAGTAAGGCTGGCCACCACTTTAATCTCTGAGGCCAGTCCACCCTCAGGCCTCAAGAAAATGCCTGATTGATCAGACGACATCACGTATTTCAGCTCCTTGTCCATCAGGAGGGAAAGAACTTTCCAGAAGCGTGGGCACCCTGGAAGAAGGCTCTCTCTGTTCCTGGAACACACACACAGTCTAGAGTCATGGCTTTGCTTTAAGTAGGCTTTGGACCACCATACCCCATAGAGGGGGATGCAGGGACATGTTTCTCATTCAAAGCGGAGTGAATTTTATTGAGACTACACAGGTGCAAATATCTGAAGAGCTCTGCAAAACTCTATGTGCTTAATCTCATTAAAAATGCAAAATTTTTACTAAAAATTTTAATTTTAATAAGAAAAGAAATCTAGTTTTTGAAGTCAAAGAGAAGAAAATGAAGGCATCACAGAAAATAGTCATGTTACACTTTTTGAAAGGCATCATTTTGTAAGTCTCGGTTCAACTGCCTTAAGAGCAAAAGTTCTTTTTTTTTTTTCTCTGCAATTTAGTCTGTTTATAAAACAGTCATATTTTATGAGTTCTTCAATATTGAGAGATCTAAAGGCAGGAAAAAAAAAAAAACTTCCAGAAAGATGTGAGACATGGCTCCTTCCAGAAATTTCTTCATAAATAAGTGTCCTCTTCTGATTCGCTTGATAACTTGATTTGAAGGTGTGATTTATCCTTTTGCTGTAGACACTAATTAATTGTAGCAGAGTGTTATGAGTGACACTATAGTTACAGCAACGCAAAGCAAAAGCACCATTTGTCTAAACAAAAACAACAAAACAAAACAAAAAAGAATTCCAAACCAGCCAACTTTTTACATAAATTCTTCCGTCCAGAATTTAGACTCCTGCTCCAGACCACCTGAGGACTACTGTCTCTTCCTCCATTTCATATTTATTTCTCTTTCCTTTAATTATTATTTACCTGCTGGCCTAGGAGTTTGTTTCTATGGTCCTTTTCCGCCCAATAAATCAGTTTCTTTTTGACTCCAAGAAGCCATGTTTGTGTTTTCTTTAGTTGCCTTTGGGGAGTTGTCTGTGGTCTCATTTTTGTTTTCTCCTGTGGTTTAAGGGCTCAAACCCAGGCCCTCCCACCAAGTTAGGCAAGTTTTTCAGGAGAGGTGCTCCATACATGAGCTCAGGCTTCAGTTTCTCGGGCACATTTATATTTTTCACTCAAAAGAACTTTCCTGAATTTCTTTCTGAGGCAGTGGAAATAAATACGTGGGAGGAAGAAAGCGGCAAAACCAGAAGTCCACATTAGTGCTCAAGGAATGAATCCTTCTGGTACTTGTCTGCTGGGTAGATAAACACTTTTCAAGAGATAAGAAGGCGAGGAGAAGGGTCAGCAGATAAAGACATTTGCCAACCAGCTTGCTGATCTGAGTCCAGGACCTGGGGACCCCCATGGTGGATGGAAGAGAGAATAGACTACTGCAAATTGTCCTCTGAGTGCAATGGCACACACCCCTCCCCCTTCACACAGGCAAATAAATGGATGACAGAGAAACTAAGAAAATCAAAGCCGATATTTATTAGGCTGACAAAACCTTTGTGACCCTCCTATGCATACTTTCATTCAATGTAGAGTGAACAGTTGCTGAACTCCTGTTATGCGTCGGGCTCGTCATAAAGTTTGACTAAATTTGGGAACAACTGAGACAATCTTTCCTCACATCCAGTTCCCAGGCAAGAAAGACAGAAACATGGCCACCACAGCACCTAAAAGATTATTCATGCTCGAAGCAAGAACAGCGATAATGGAAATAATGATGCTTTCAGTAAGAATGTTATTTTATTGTTTGTTTGTTTATTTATTTATTTATTTATCTTTTTTTGAGACAGTGTTTCTCTGTGTATCCCTGGCCGTCCTGGAACTCTCTTTGTAGACTGCCTGCCTCTGCCTCCTAGGTGCTGGGATTAAAGACATGCACCACAACACCCGGCAAGTAAGAATGTTATTTGATGCTTGACAGATTCTCTCATTTGGTCCCACAAACATCTGAGGGGGCATTTTGTAGAGGAGAAACTAAGGCATAAAGAGACTGACCTATCCAAACCCAAAGTCCACAAAATGAGGAAGCAGTGGAATTAGGAATCAAATCTAGCTCTCCCTGAAGCCAAGAGCCTATGGTTTTTGTTTTATTTACTTATTTGAGTGTGTGTGTGTGTGTGTGTGTGTGTGTGTGTACATGTTGGTACGCACATGCATATGTAAGTAGAGACCAAAGGTTGACATCAGGCAGCTGTCTTCCTCCTTCATTTTCCACTTTATGTTTTCAGACAGAGTCTCTCACTATTAACCTTCACTGATTGGTTAAACTGGCCAGCCAGCAAGCTCCCAGGATCAACCTATCTGTACTCTGCTTCCCTCAGGCAACCCTCCTCTCCAGCCAGGGTTACAGACGTTTGCTACTGCATGTGTCCTTTACTAGGGTGCTGAGGTCCTCATGCTTGAACAGCAAGCACTTTACCAGCTAAGCTATCTCCCCAGCCTCAAAGAGCCTAAGGTGTTGTTCTAAGATCATTTTACATGAATGAGTGTTTTGTCTGCAAACATGCTTGTACATCAATGTGTGTCTGATACTCAAGGTGGCCAGAAGAGGGCATTGGATCCCCTGAAATTTGAGTCATGGGCGATTGTGAGAGCCACCATGCCTGTGCTGGGACTGGAACCTAAGTCCTCTGCAAGAGCACTATGCATCCTTTTTTTTTTTCCTTTAAGAATTTAGTTTGTTTATCTTACATTCCAAACCCCATCCTCCTCCCAGTCCCACCCTCCTCTCACTTTCCCTATACACTCTCTGTCCCCCTACCCCAGTACCAACCCACTCTGGCATATCGAACCACATCAGGACTAAATGCTTCCTCTTCCATCGAGGCAAGATAAGCCAGCTCTGCTAGGAAAATGAGCTCCAGAGGGAGGCAACAACGTCTAAGTCTGGGATAGGCCCCGTTCTAATTGCTAGGGGATCCACTTGAGGACCAAGTGGCCTGTCAGCTTCATATATGTAATGGGCCTAGTACCAGTCCTTGCAAGCTCTTTGCATGGTGGTTCATTCCCTTTGAGCCCCCTTGTGTCCAAGTTAATTGGCTATTTGGGTCTTCTTCTAGTGTCTTTGATCTCTCCAGCTTCTTCAAACCTCCCCTAACTTTTCCTTAAGACGCCCTGGTTTTTGCCTAATGTTTGACTGTGGGTCTCTGCATCTATTTCCATTATGTGCTGGATAAGGCTTCTCAGATGGCAGTAATGTTGGGTTCTTGTCCACATTCCTCTCTCCATCTACTTCCGATGTCTATTTTATCTCCCCTACTTAGAGGGATTCAAGCATCATCCCTTGAGCTTCCTTGATACTTAGTTTCTCTGGCTCTGTGGATTGTAGCGTGGTGATCCTGTACAAAACTGAAATGCTTCTGTAAGGCCAAGGACACTGTTAATAGAACAAAATGGCAGCCCACAGGTTGGGAAAAGACATTTACCAACCCCACATCTGACAGAGGGCTACTATCCAAAAATATATAAAGAACTCAAGAAATTAAACAACAATAATCCAAATAAAAATGGAGTACATTAAGTTGTTTAGCAATTAAAAAGATGTTCTAGGTCTAAGAAGATGTTTTTAAGTTGTTAGTGCAGGTTAGGATGGAAACTGAGTTAGGTATAGAACTTTAAACTCATCGAGATATATAGATAATAGAATATTAATATCAGTTGCCAAATATGTATGGACTGAATATTGAGAATGTATGTTATACCTTATAATTTTCATAGTTGTGGCCTAATTATTCTTATTATTTTGTATTGTATTTATTGTTATAAGAAAAAGAGCCTTTTATTGGACTAAAATGGGGAGCTGTTGGGGGGGGGAAGATACACTTTAAATCGAAAAGAAACCAGATAGGATGGTGAGGGGGAAGAGAGTAGGAGAGTGGAACTGGGAAGGGGAGGAGGGAGGGAACAATAATTGAGATGTAACTTGAAAAAATAAATAAATGTAATAAAAAAGAAGTTACTAAAATAAAAAAAATGGAATACAGTGCTAAACTGAGAATTCACTGCAGAGGAAACTCTGATGGCTGAGAAACACTTAAAGAAATGCTTAACATTCTTAGTCATAAGGGAATGCAAATCAAAATGACTCTGAGATTTCATCTTATACCCATCAGATTGGCTAAGTTCAAAAACTCAAGTGATTGCACATGTGGGGAAAGAGGAACACTCCTCCATTTCTGGTGGGAGTGCAAACTTGTACAACCACTCTGGAAATCAGCCTAGCACTTTCTACGAAAATTGGGAATAGTTCTACCTCAAGACCCAGCTATGCCACTCCTGGGCATATACCCAAATATGCATCACCAAATCACAAGGACATTTCCTCAACCATGTTCATAGTAGCTTTATTTGTAAAAGCGAGAAACTGGAAACAACCCAGATGTCCCTCAACCAGGGAAAAAATAAAGAAATTGCTATACTTCTACACAATGGAATACTTCTCGCTATCAGAAACAAGGATATTGTGAAATTTGCAGGCAAATGGATGGAACCAGAAAAGATCATCCTGAGTCAGCTAACACAGATGCAAAAAGACACACATGGTATGTACTCACTCATAAGCAGATATTAGCCAATACGTACAGAATATGAATTATTAATCAGTGAGTCCTCTGTCTATCCCGAGCCTATGTTCTAACCACTAGTTCCTCCCAGCACTTTGCCCTGGTCATCTGTGGCCTTTGGGAAGTATGTGGATTACTCATTGCCACCCTAGGATTCTGGAGTCTGATTCTTTGCAGAATGGGTCGAGAGATCTCACACGGCCACATTCCCCACGTGGTCACCTTCCCCAGTGACTTCCATTTCTCCAAAAGCACCAGTGTGCTGTCCTAGGCATTTTGGAGATTCATTCATATTGTCCCCCATTTCAGGTGTCTCTCCTGCCCAAGATTATCAGCCGACTCCTCAAAGAAAGATGGAGGACTCCAGCCAGAATGAAGGAGGAAGCTGAGGGGTCCCATTGTAGCAGGATGTCAAGTGGTACCGCCAACATTTTGGCTTTTACAGTTTTTTTTTCTTTTCTCTCTTATAAGAAAGCTGTTGGCAACCTTTCAAACAGCAAAGTGTGGCAACATGGAAACACACATGCTATAATAAGTAGAAAATGCGGGGAGGCAGAACATAGAATTGTGAGGCTGCGGCTCGCTATTCAACAGTGTAATAATACGTCTGCGTGTGAACAGGGAACATCCACACAAAACAGGAGCACAACGGGAGCACAATGGGCTGCCCTGGTGGATTACAGGCACCTGAAAAACAAACAAACAAATGACTTAAGACAGCAATTTTTCACTATTAATGCCAGAATGTTAGTGCAACGAAAACTTCAAAAGCCACCAAATGGTTCATGGGGAGAAAGGAACAGCCCACTGTTCTCTTGCCTTAGTGGGTGAGATGTCTTATTGAGCAGTTGATTTTTGCCCTGGAAACCAACACAGCACACTCACGGTGGGCCTCTTTCCTCATCTCCGTACAGGGGCATCCAGACCTGGATGTGTGTACACAAACAAGGCTGTAGTGGATGGTGATGGCCAGGAGATGGGCAGCTCTTGACTTCTGAGTCACAACTGGTGAGACTACAAAGCCCTGAAAGGAGAGGAAATGTGGGGACAGACAGAGGCAGGGAAGGCATCGTGATCCTATGTGTTTAATTTATTTCCATAAACATGGTTCACTGCATACTCTACAGTGTTCGAGAGATTGTACAAAATGCCTGTCCGAGAGAAAACTGCTACCCTCTAATCCAATAATGCACTGCAGTCAAAATATCATAACAACAGTGGTAACACTAAGGATTGCACAGTACCTAGGGGAGGCTTCCCTCATACATTATTTCATTATTTTTTTTCTGATAATACCTACAGTGAAGATTTACCTTCCCATTCCCCAGCTGTGGAATGGTCCTGGAGAGTTGAAGTAACTCACCTAACTTCATGTTATGATTACGTGCAATGGTGTCATGATGCCTAATTTCCTCTCTCTGATGTACAAGAAGGGTGGTCACTGTTGGAAGATGTTAAGATTTTATAAGAGAGAGAGCTCCAAAGAAGAGGAATGGGGTAGAAGAGGGCCAGGCTGAGGAGTAGAGAGGTGGAGAGGTAGATCCAGTTGGTTAAGGGAAACAGCGAAGTCAGTGTAGGAAGGGTTTGGGAATGAAGATGAAGGGCTCTACTGGAGGCTAATGTGTTTGAATCTAAGGCATGTTCTGAACACAAAATTAAACTTTTTAACAATTGGAAAAAGGAAAGCCACTGGAGCCTTTTAGCATACATGCTGAGCAGGGGGCTCATCTCTGACTAGTTGAGGGTTCTGTGTAGTCAAGCATCCATTCCCATAATCCTCTCCTTTTTCTCAGGTCTTGGTGCTACACACACATGCCTGAGAGATGCTCCTGGATCTCAAGTGTAAGGGCCCCTTCTCCATTGAGTCCAGAGAAAACATAAAAATGTAATCAGAGAAGAGGTGACTGCGGCTGGACACCCACAATCTACGAAAACTCATTCCCAGGTGTAGTTGAGGATAAAATTTGTGCAGGAAAAGAAATGTACCTATAGGCATAGAGAAGTGTGTGTGTGTGTGTGTGTGTGTGTGTGTGTGTGTGTGTGTGTGTATGTATGTATGTGTCCGTGAATGTGTTATGCATACCTGTGTGTATACAATCCACATGTATGTGGGTTCGTGTAGGCTTAAAGTTGATTCGGATGCCTTCCCTTCCTCCATTGTTCTCCATTTTCCTGGAGGCACCAGGTGTATGCTGATTCCAGTTAGCCTAGCTAGCAAGCTTGCTCTGGGGGATCCCATATCTCTGCCTTAGCAGTTCTGGGGTTACAGTGAGTTACCATGCCTACGCAGCTTTTACAAAGATTCTAAGGATCTGAACCCAAGGTGCCATCATTGTGTGGCAAGTGCCTTACCCATCCGCCATTGCCACAGTCTGTCTGTTACTGGGAACTCCTGACTGTAGAGTTACAGTTGTACAAGGACGTATGTGACATGTCAAGGCAGAATGGATAAACATTAAGAACACCAGCACAAGGGGCAGCAACTGGGGTATCTATTAGAGTTAGAACTGTAAGGGTCTCAGAATTGGGGATGGGGGGAGGGTGGGTAAGTAGCGGTTAGCTGGCTTAGAACTCTTTGCCTCCCAAGTATGGGGATTAAAAGCATGCACCACCACACCAGAATTAGTAGAGTTCTTAATGTCACAGAATGAGAGCTTAACAGGGGCTGTGAGCAGAATTCAGGTCCACAAAAGTTAAATAGGGATCCCCTCTTGGAGACTTCAGAGAGCAACTAGGAGGGTCCCATTCCATGTAACTGATGAGTTCCCAGTACAGGGTAGTGAGACTGTCTCTAAATCTTAGGTAGCAAGGGAAGGCGGAAAGGTTCAGCCCTTTCTTTAATGTATGTCCCTCATATGGGATGTGAGACTCACAGCCTCTGATTCCTAGGGTAAGCTTCATTTGGGGAAGAGGGACTTTACAGACTCACAAGCAGACTCTACTGTTGCCCCTCCGCTGGGAGTGAAAACTAGAGAGTCAGCCAGGAGGATGGAGAAAGAGGCTGCTGTAGATTAATGTGGCCTCAGTTAGCCCAAACCTAACAAGGACCGATAGGGGAAAAAATGGGCATTGAACTCTTTTGAGAATTTAAAGTTTAAGGTGAGAGGGCGATGATGAATGTGCTGAGGGTGAGGACGTCGAGGATGCTGATGGTGTTGGGGAGATAATAAGTCTGACCAGGAACCAGTCTTTTCATTTATCCATAAAAGGTCGGAAAACTGATGGTATCCAAAGGGCATTCAGCGATGCACACCAGTACTTCATTTCTTATAAATCTTTTCTTGTGTTAATAAACTTTGGCTAATAGAATTCCTTGGGGGCAAAGGAGTACACATCCTGGAAAGAAATATTGAAAAATTAGAGAAACATTCTTATTGCTAATGACTTGGTCAACTGAGATGGGGCATTAGACCTCATTTTTGTTTTGTTATTAGGCAGAACGTGTTTTATTCCTTGGTGTCGAAAATATGAGCTTTTGATATTGCGGCTGAGTGTAATTGACTCTTCTGAGCCCTCTTTGAACTCAGTGATTCATCATTTTTCAAATTAGCAAGGACAGCGTTAGGGTAATCTGAAGAGGTAATCAGTGAAGCCTTCCCAACCCCTCCACAACCGTAGAATAAGCTGCTGTGTGCAGAGTCTTATTGCTGTTGCCATCCTCGGTTAAGGTGTTTGCTTGTTTGTGTGTGTGTTTTGTTTTGTTTTTTTGTTTTTGTTTGTTTGCTTGTTTGTTTTTTTCTGAGGCATTTTCTCCTTGCTGCGGACAGTCACAGGAAGTGAGTCCGTG
This sequence comes from Lophiomys imhausi, assembly GCA_907164525.1. Classification (NCBI taxonomy): domain Eukaryota; kingdom Metazoa; phylum Chordata; class Mammalia; order Rodentia; family Muridae; genus Lophiomys; species Lophiomys imhausi. Next base: position 146,018 of record CAJQZJ010032918.1, read on the forward strand.
TGGCGCTCGCAGCCTGGTTTGTTGAAATGGGTAGAAGTGACCATCCTTGTAAAAAGACAAGACACTCAAGTGTCAGGCACTTTGCAGGCTATCCATCTTCCAAGCTTCTCCACCCACGGGCTGGGCGCAAGCACCCACGGCTGAGCCCCTGGTCTCCGCTTTCTCTTTGTCATTATGCTGTTGTCAATTCCACCATTTATTCGGTGATTAATCATCATTTGGAAGGTTCTGTCGGGAGCCCACAGAAAAGAGACAGTTCCAGCAGGTGGCTTCCCTCGGATTAGTCAAAAATGGTAATGGCTTGCTGCTGAGGCTTTGTCATAAGAGGCAAGGATGCCACCTCGGTTGCTCTTTGTGGGAACGTAATTGAGTTTTATAAACCTGGGAAATCAACCCAGTCACACAAAAAAGAAAAAGAAAAAAAAAAACCTTAAAAAACCCCACATTTAGAATAAGTCTTTTGAAAGTGTCCCCAGAGGTGCTGTTTACTGTTAAAGCACACGCAGAGTTACATTGCTAGCACTATGGCCTTAAAGATTTTGTTTCTGTTTTTTTTTTTTTCTTAATTCAGGGTATTCTCATGCATATTCCTGTCAACATAACTGCCTAAAAATAACTCCGAAGAGGATGAGGCTCCTGATGTTTTATTAGCAATCGTTTTTTCCAGAGTGAAATGTCTGAGATTTTTATCTGCAATCGCCACCATTATGGGTATTGACATGACACCTCTCTTTTATATTATTATTATTATCATCATTATTATTTAAGAAAAATGAGCCTGGTAACAAAGGCTTTGGTTCTCAAATTTAATGACGATGGCTTTCAGGGAGATAGATAGCAGGGTGGCAACCAGCAGATTTTCCCAAAGGGCTCCCAAGGTAGAAGTTAGGGTAACTTACTGTTGTCAGAGGAGGAAATGAGGTGTCTGGGTGGGGAAGGGAGGTAAACCCAGGTAGAGGACAGGGAGGAGCTGGGGAATGCCACCCAGCCTCCTGCAACCAGCCCAGCCAGCCACGATTATCATACACGTGACTTCTAACTAAGTAAGTGGGTTTCCAGAACAGGGCAAAGGAACTGAAGCAGATTCTGTATGTGAGTATGTGGTCTCTTCATGTTTCTTTTACTTCTCCCTTGAGCGATGTGATAATGGTGGAACGGTCCCAGACAGAAATTCTGTTTCTGCAGGCCAAGTCAGAGATAGCTGGGGCCCCAAACTGGCTCTGTGGACTTACTCCTAATTTCCATCTCACCCGGAATGCAGGTTTCAAAGGCTCAATGAAACACAAGTGAAGGGAACTGGCATTTAGTTTGAGAAGCAAACTGACTGCCTGTCCTTCAACTCCCCTTTTACCCAGCTCTGCCTGAGATCTGTGCTCCCTTGTGTCTTTGCTCTGTTGGCCTGAGCTAGGTCTTTGGAGTCCAGATGTGATTTTGAAGTGTACCCATGGAGAGGGTGTGTGGGGGAAGTAGTGGCCACATGATGCTTCCCACTGTGCTTGGGCAAGGGTGTGTGCGTGTGTGTGTGTGTGTGTGTGTGTGTGTGTGTGTGTGTGTGTGTGTGTGAGAGAGAGAGAGAGAGTGGGGGGGAGCTCAGTATAAGGAGGTCCCTTCCACAGAACAACAGCCACTTAGGCTTGAGGCTTACTGGGGTGACCTGCAAGAGACAGTTGATGGGCAGTTTGCCTGGGATGAGGAGCAGCTGCTGCCTGTCAGGGAGACATGGGCAAGAGTGACAGTGAAGCTGGCAACCTGTGAAGTGGAGCTAGGAGTCCTGGAGAGGTTGAATAGGAGGAAGAGAGGCAGGTGGTGGAGGCAGGTGAGGGGTGGAGTGGGCAAGCATCCCAAAGTCCTCTTGCAAAGACAGAAACCCTGAACCCAGGCCTCAGTCTCCCTGCCCCAGTGTAAGCCATTTTGGGGATTCTCCCCACTCCTGGGTGTAAGAGGCTGACTGAAGACAGTATAGACTTAATCCATCTCAGGTGAGGCATTGCCTTTGAACTGGCATCTCTACTCATAGCCAGGGGTCCTTATGGTCTTTGGAGCAGCAGTGTTGGTGTCTCCTGACAGCTTATTAAAAATGTGCATTCTTAGGCTCCATAGACCTAACCCACGTAGGCTCTCTGAACTGTATGTGTGGGGAGGGGGCCAAGAACTCTTAACAAGCCCTCTGGGTAAGTCTGTCTGCTACAGCTCAAAAAATCACAGACTTAAATGGAGAGTTATTGCCTGCTCCTCGAGGCACCGCAGATGTGGCTGCTATGTCACATGTGTATCAGAAGGTGACAGAGAGGAGAGAGGCTATATCTACATTCAGTGTTCTGACCTATGAACATCTGAATGATTAGTAGCCTAACATTCCTGGAAAAAAAACAAGCTGGATACCAACATAACATTGTTGCTATAGGAGAGCCTATGATGACTACCAGACCAGTACCAGACAAGAACCAGATGGGCTTCCAGGACAGGAAACAAGCCAGAAACTAGAAGAACTCTGCCTGGCCCTGGTTGTAGGGGTTGTGGAGACACACCCCTGGGGTGAGATCTGGCCCAGATGGGGTCACAAGAGCACAAGATCTCTCCCTGCCCCTCACATGCTGCAGCACTCAGGAGACCAGGCCCTGCACCTTGCCCTGGGTAGCACACTACAGCTGATCCTGGATATGGGGGTTGTAGGTGAGCCAGTTCTGAGGGAGTGAGTGTGAGAGAGCCAGTCCTGCCTTCTGTCTGCTGTGTGGTGGTGTTGGCTAGTGAGAGAGCCTCTCCCCTCTCTTTTTCCCTCACCACCATTGGCTGACAGGAAATCTGGCCCAGATGGAGGTCACAAGAGCAGGAGAGCTCTCCCTGCCCCTCAGATGCTGCAGCACTTGGGAGAGCAGGCCCTGTACCTTTCCATAATAGAACTGGCCCTTCAGGTTGGGGTTGCAGGTCCAGAGCCAGGGCTTTGAGTTGGCTCACCACAACATCTACCCCATGGATGAACTGCTGGAGTACAAGAAAGGTCAGTTCCACAACCCAAAACTACAGGATCTCCATGACACAGGACAGTTAGAGCATATCTGAGAGGAGTTCCAGTGAGGTTCCAGTATTGACCAAGTAGCAGAAACCAAAGGCCTCATACTAGACCAAGGAGTCATTTTAATGAACATTTGCAAGCAAAATGTGTGGACAAAAGGGAATATTGTGGGACACACTGAGACACACTGCAGCTTCCACAATGAGATTTATTTTTTATGTTAGGAAAGATTGCAAGGGTGGAGGGTGGGTCTGAGAGGAGGTAGGAGATGAAAGGGAACAGGGTGCATGATGTGAAATTCACATAATAAAAATTTTTCAATAAAAAAGTAGAGATTTTGGGGAACTGACAAAAAAGAATGTTTTTGTTTATTTGTCTTTTGAGGTAAAATCTTTCCATGGGAGCTAAGATTAGCCAGGGGCTTATTATTTAACCTATGAGGGCCTCGAACTCATGGAAGTTTTTCTCCCTTGATTCTTGTGCTGGCCACTATACCTACCTCATTTGGGGCCTTTTATCAGTGGGGTGAGACAAATGGACCACAGGGCCTCCCTAGCCCTATCCCCTTACCACCCAGGAAACATACCCACTTGGAACTGAAGTTCTTCAGTCGTGACCCCTGAGCAGATGAATGTAAGGGTGACAATAATTGCTAGGGGAATCTCAGATCTGGATATAGACTCCTAGAAAAATGAACGAGGTGGTGTTATCTTTTCCTTCCTTCCTTCCTTCCTTCCTTCCTTCCTTCCTTCCTTCCTTC